>CM069443.1:22864716-22933745 GCA_035610835.1 Ophiura sarsii
ATCGGGTATCCTTGGTACGAACAGAGTCTGAAAAAATACAAACCCAACCCAATTTCGCAAGTAAGCAATTGATATGTTACCTTTTCATAACGTCTTAAAGGTCAACCGACATGAGGATTCAAGTATGTTTTTTCCGATTGAGGATATTGTCCAAAAAAAGCCTACAAAAAGGTTTACCCTTCAAAATTGCCCAGCCTGAGGAAACAAAATATCGAATGTGTATTATACAAATACTACATGGTAGAGGGGAAATAGAGCAAACTATTTTCCCGAGGTACTGGTTACGGGCCTATCACCCCGAACCCGAAGGGTGAGGGGTGATAGGCCGTAGCCAGTACCGAGGAAAATAGTGTGCCCTATTGCCCCGATCTTACCATGTAGTATTTGTTTTATTACACCTCACTGTGACTCTGGGGATGATGTTGTAGGGAAATAGTCAAAACTATTTCCCTAGGGAAATAGTACTAGTGATAGGAATTGGCCAATGAATTGCCATGATTAGTTCATGAATATTTATGAGGTGTAATAAGTATAATTATCAGCACGTTGGGTGTAGCCCGAAACACTGCCAAATCGTTTAGGGAAATTGTTTTGCGGGAATTTGCCACGGTTGCGCCAGTTATAGAATCGGCTAGATGTCTCTTTGTTTGAACTAATAGAAAACGGGTTTTTTTTTGGTAAAAAATGATAGCTTTCGGGTCTTATTTGGAAAACCGTACTTTTAGTGGCAACACCGTACGTTTCCAACCTAATTCACAGAAAGGATGGCTGTCCAATGATTTCCATACGGGCGGATCTTTCTGTTGAAAGAAGGAATAGCACTCAAAAGAACAAGCAGTGCTGATGGAGTTGGGGAAAGAAAATTTTAAGTAGTATTAGTAGGCTCTTATATGAATACGATCCCTAGTTTGTATCATGTATATAGACTTTGGTGAATAGGTTATTATACTGTAGGCCTATACAGGGTGAATCAACAACAAAAATTGTGCACGATTTGAAACGGCTATTTGAACTTGGTGCGTGCATTGAACCATGACATTTTTGTTGTCTGTATAAAGCGTTGTTAATCTCGTTTATCCTCCCAAAAAATGAAAGTAATCGACTGAAAATAAGCAAACTAATACACGTTTTGTAAACTGTCCGCATTTTTTGCCATTCCAATGGGATTTACACAGTTAAGACATGAATATTACTGCAGCATGATGATGTGGAGTGAGAGCCTACAAGCAAGGCATTGTGGTGCCTGTTATTTTTTACAGGTTCCTGGTATATAAAATGAGCCAACATTTGCTGAAACCGATTATTACACTAACAAAGAAACACAGTTATGATTGGTTTTATCTTTTTTTCCCTGGACAGTATTGGTAAATTCTCTATTCTACTATCCGGCAGCACTGCAAAACTAGTACGTATGACTCATACGTATAAGGGGCCATATCCAAACTCTCAAGTGATTTTATAGCGTTTTTATACCGATTTTACCCCGGTATTAAAACGGTATTTTTTTGTATTGTTAAAAGCATCGGAAAAAGATCGGTGATTAACTAGAGCACTGGTCAGCTTAATAACACAACCTTCCTCGCGCTTTCATCTTTCTGCTTCACTAATTGAGCCATCGAGAGTACTACAATAGTTATATTGTTAACGCCAGATAAGTAGAGAGGGGGAGAGAGGCGGCTCTAGTTAATCACCGATCTTTTTCTGATGCTTTTAACAATAGAAAAAATACCGTTTTAATACCGGGGTAAAATCGGTATAAAAACGCTATAAAATCACTTGAGAGTTTGGATATGCCCCCTAAGTGACTTGTACGTAGACATACACGGTAGACGCAAAGGTATTATTTGGCTGTTACCTATGAGTGGGATATTCATGAACGGACTAAATCGCATCACCATTCAACTGATTATAACACCTATTGCATTATGTTAGCTTTCAATAGGTTTACAATGTGTGGTATTATGAATATCTTACTCATAAGTAGAACCAATATGTCACCATACGTACAAGCACCACTGAAAATTGTGATCAATACAAATATTACAATTATAAAATAGAAACATTTGCATCGGTCTCAGTTCAATATGTATGAGTGCTATGTACATGTATAGTAAAGCGAAATATTACTTTGGCTATCGTATAAGTCATACGTACAAGTCACTTATACGCATGAGACATACTAGTTTTGCAGTCCGGCCTTCTGAGGTGCTAATTCTGCTATTTCCTTTGAACCTTACCGCACAATTTCCAGGACACGGGGCATAGGAAACCTGGTTGGTGTCATGAGGATTAAAATAATCCGTGGAGCAAGCGTCATCTTTACTCTTGATGTTGCAATCGTAGCACATGTTCCAAGAATCTACAACATCCCTCGGTTCTCCTCCGTTACACTTTTCTTCAGCACAACAATAGATGCAATTCTCACCGCGGCAGCCATATTGAAAGGCACATTGGTCTTGTTCGTTGCCAATCATTAGTTTGTGGCAACCGCGCTTGACGAAGGTGTTGCCTTTTTTTCTAGCCTGAAAAAAGATCGAAGTTATGCGATGAGCATTAACAGAGGTTATATGGGGGATCAATTTGAGTCCATCAGTAATGAAAATACGGACCGTTAGGCAACTTTACATTTTGATAGCCCGTTTGTAATACCAACGACTCAAAATCGTAAGATTGAAAACATTCAAAAACGATGACGTTCCAATAACAATTGTAAGCAAAGTAACTTTGAACCTGCATAATGTTGCATGGTTGCATGCACCCCTGTCAATCTCCGATTCGATGGGTCACTGGCAGTCACAGAAAACCAGGTTTACAGACATTGGTACATTACTAGTACCTACATGTAGGGAACAAACAGGGCCAGCGAAGAAAGTCGGGGATGAAATTCTTTTAAGACATCTAATGATATTTATATGTCAACTTTGACGCTCTAGGAATGTTTAGAACTGATTTAGATCATTTTTTTTCTCAATCTCATTCTAAAGATACGATACCTGAATATTTTCAAGTTAATAGGTATACAAAAAACCATGAGATAATTACTATTATTATGTGTATGACAAATTATGATAATCTAATTTCCCAGTGTAGATCACAAAACTTTGTATTCCTTAATCATGTTAATATAACATGATAAAATGAATACGTATTATTGTGAAAAACCTATAATGGTTTAGGACTATATGTTAGGGCATGTATCAGGTCAAATGGAATGCACTTTAGTCGGCTGTAAAGAACTTCAGCACTTTTTATCTGTAAGGACGGCGTTCTACGGAAGTGATGTTGCCATTTTTAATTGGTGGAGTAAAATAACGTGACTTTGAGCTGACTGACGCGCGCATCCGATTGGCCCGATTGTTTCCACGGCGTCAAGAATGCGGTAAGCCCATACGTATGGCACGACACAGGCGTCATAAACGGCGAGTTAAAAAAACACACGTCCAGATTGTTTTCGCCTCAAGATTTTCTAGACGTAATTTTGTTTAACTCCTTGTCATGTTTTTAAACTCGCCGTCTGTTTTTACAACACGGCGTCATTTTGTTTATACTCGCCGTCTTTTTTTTAAAACTCGCCGTTATTTTTCTGAACTGGGCGGTTTGTTTTTTACTCGACGTCTTTTTTTAAAATTCGCCGTTTTATGATGCCTGTGGCTTGCCATAAATATGCTCATTATTTATATCGCGCGCGTAGAGAAAGTGCTGAACTTCTCTGACGGCGACTATATGTATCACATAAACATGAACATGTGCAAAAATAACAGTCACTCACTTCGATGACATAAATATTGTATGTTCAAAGTGTAGGCCTAATACTAGGGGAGGATGGGGCAACTGGTCCGGTTAAGCATATTTCATGATATAAAAGATTAAAGCTCGTGTAAATATTTATGGAATTGCTATGAAAATATCACCCATGTAAATGTTTACATATAACATATAATCAATGTTAAAAAATATCTAAAGAAAAGGCCAATTACCACTAACTGAAAACTTTACTTGGCACGGATCAGTTACCCCATCATTGGGGCAACTGGTCCTATATGTTCCAACGGTTAGAATACACAGAAATCAGTGAATGACAACACGGAAACTAGGCAGTATTTTCTTTACAAACACATTTCCATATTATTTAACATGTAAAAAGGATACATGTCTCATGAAACCCATGATTTACACAGTTTTCGTTGTTAACGTGTAAATAGCAGTATACTAATGGTGTACAAAGCAAGCGAAATTTTCGACTGCACATTTATTAGATAAAACGGTATAAACCTAGTTAAATGGTTACATGGTTGTGATATTCGGATACCCCATACATTTGTCTATATATACCCCTTTCTTTAATGATTTTATTTACTTCATATAATCATCATTTAGTACTTATAATAAACCATCTTGATACTTAGCCAGCTTTTCATGTTACAGGGGAAGTTAGTCAATATGACAATGATGACCCAACGGTTAATATACACAAAAAGCAGTGGATAAAATACATAAATCATGATATTTTGTCATTGCAAATACCTTTACAGACACCATTCAAAATATAATAAAGATGAAATTCATAATACCGAGGTTTTAAACCATTCTAAAGCAATTTCATGTCATATTGTAATCCTTCAATAGCTGAAATAGTGGTATTAGACCCAAAATGCCCCAAAATGTCTAAGAACTAGAATGAATGTGAATTATTTCATATTCTATTCACATTTCAATACCGAGTCATGTTTTATTGACACTAACAACTAATTTTCCAAATGAATTTTACAATTTTGATTAAGTTTTTGCAGGCGGACCAGTTGCCCCATACCCCTTCGGACCACTTGCCCCAACAAATGACTTAGCACTTTGTCGAGATGAAACATTATTCAAACACGCCTGTGACGCAATAAATGTTACGCTAAAATGTTTAAACATACCACCATTTGTCATAATAATCAATAACTCCAATACATACATTTCAGAAAAAAAGGCAAAACTGCATTTGTTTTTATCCATTACACAGATTTCTGTAGCCAGCGAGTATCTTTGAATTCGCAAATATTACGGCGTTCGGGTCGTACAAGTAGACGAGTGTCTTTAGATAAAATAAGAAATGTTGTACTTTGTTATTTGCAAATTCATAAACTAATAACTCTACCAAATGAATACCCGTGATAATGATTTGGTCAACGGCATATCACAGTGCATCAGAGATAGGTACTTGGCAGCCAAGGAAATGATCTGTGCATATAGGACATGTAGGAGGGACTAGTACAACCAGGAGGTTGGAATGGCACTCTACTACGGATGTGGAAGGACCTGGCCCTCCACCACATCTATATTGGGTCTTGTTAGCCAACATGAGAGTTCAAAATAATTTAATGAAGACGGTATCGGATGGTGGGTCCCGCAGGCTTGAAGATACGACAAATGTTACTGGGGAAGAGAGAGATGCTACTCATAGTACTCCTGGCTGTGATGACGGGGCACGACCAAACTCATTTTTTTGGAAGTCATGCACTTGATGGTCCCAGAGATGAAAAGAGCAGCAACCCTCTAAGGAAATTGACCAACATAGCGACATGGAATGTGCCAGCTGGAAAGCTGGAAATTGTGGAGCGAGAAATGACAAGATGTGACATAAAAGTTCTAGGAGTGGCGGAGCTGTGGTGGCTTGGACAAGGGCGGTTTACTATATTACTACGGACAATGGAAACACCTGCCTGTATTCCGGTAAAGACAGTGGGAGGAAAAGGATGGGAGTTGGTTTCATCATTGAAAAGAAAAACAGCAAAATCTATTCTTGGATACAATCCTGTGAACGAACGAGTTATCACACTCCGTCTGAAAGGGAAGCCTATGAATGTGACTCTTGTACAAGTGTATGCACCGAATCAGACGCATCGGACGAGGTGATAGAAGAGTTTTATGAAGTGGTACAAGAAGTGCTGGATGACATCCCGAAGAAAGATGTGACTATACTCATGGGGGACTGGAATGCTAAGCTGGGAAAATCAGTAACGAAAACAGCCAACATTGGTACATATGGACTTAGAATTAGAAATGAGAGAGGTGATAGATTGGAAGAGTTTTGTATGACAAACAACTTAATCGTAGGGAACACTATCTTTCAACATCATCCACGTAGGTTGTGGACATGGAAGAGCCCTGGTGATGGATGTGAGAAATCAGATTGACTATATCATGATTGGTAGAAGATGGAGGTCATCACTACAGAATGTGAAGACACGACCAGGTGCCGACTGTGGAAGTGACCACCAACTACTGGCAGCCAAATTCAGATTAAAGTTGAAAGCCAAAAGATCAAATGCGCCACCAAGCAGATACGATGTTGATGACATCCCGTCACAATTTACTCTGAAAGTGCGGAACAGATTTTCGAAACTCTTACAGTCAGAAGAAGAGGAAAAATACCAAATGAGCTTTGGGAGAGCATGAAGGAAATTGTCCAGTCTGAAGCCAAAAAGCACATTCCCAAAAAACAGAGGAAGAAACAAGTTTGGATCTCACAGAGCACATTAGATCTTGCTGATGAGAGGAAAAAGGCCAAAGTAAAAGGTAAAAAAGAGGAGTGGTCTCGTCTAAACAAGGAAGTTGCAAAGAGTGCTAGAGAGGACAAGAAAGCTTTTGTTGAAAAGAAGTGTGGTGACCTCGAGTCCAGTGCAGGTGACTCAAAGAAGATGTTCAAAATAATCAAAGATGTAACCGGTAGATGGACCCCGAGAACTGATGTTATCAATGATGAGAATGGAAACACCTTGACAGAGACAGAGGATATAACGCGCAGGTGGGTTGCGCTGTATAACGCAAAGGACCCTCAACACACATACAGTCATGGAACAGCAGAAGATGAGCCTCCACCATTGAGATCAGAAGTACAGAAAGCATTACATCAGATGAAAAATGGGAAGTCACCAGGAACAGATGGCATACCTGCAGAAATGTGGAAGGCCACAGGTGAAGAAGGTGTTGATCTCCTATGGCGTCTCTGTGTTTCTATCTGGAAGGAGAAATAATGGCCGAAAGACTGGTATAGAGCTGTCTTTATTCCTCTACCAAAAAAGGCAATTTGAAGGAATGCTCCAATCATCGCACTATCAGCCTCATTTCACATGCCAGTAAGGTGCTGCTCCGGATCATCATAAACAGAATTAAATCAAAGCTAGATCAGGAGATTTCTATTATGCAGGCTGGTTTCAGAGAGGGAAGAGGAACTAGGGACCAAACTGTCAACATCCGGAACATCATGGAGAAGTGCAAAACACATAGACTCCCCCTGTACATGGTCTTCATAGATTACTCCAAGGCCTTCGACTGTGTCAGCCACAATGAAATGTGGGAGACCATGAAGAAAATGGGTTTCCCAAAACACTTCATCGACTTGACCTGTAAGCTGTATGAAGACCAAGAATCTGCAGTGAGAACATCAAGTGGTGATACAGAATGGTTTGGCATAGGAAGAGGATTACGGCAAGGGTGCATATTGTCGCCAAGCTTCTTCAATGTGTATTCTGAAGATATTATGAGAGAAGCATTGACGGTGGTGTGAAATTTGGAGGAATTAAAATTTCCAACTTAAGATATGCTGATGATACCACACTCATATGCAGCAGCCGAAAAGAGCTCATGGACCTTCTACAAAGGGTAAAAGAAGCAAGTGAGAAGAAGGGTCTTCTGCTGAACACTAAAAAGACAAACAAATAATGGTAATGGACAAAGAGAACACAGGGGCTGACTTCTCACTAGATGAACAGAAGATAGACGTTGTACAACAGTTCGAGTATCTGGGATCTCTTATCAACACCAAGAGTGACAGTTCAACGGAGATCAAACGTAGGCCGGCAATAGCTCGCAAGACATTACAAGACATGTCAACTATCTGGAAGAGCAAAGGGCTATCAATGAATCTCAAGGTACGCTTCTTGAAAGCAACCATCTTCTCCATCGCCACATATGGAAGTGAGTCATGGGCAATGACAAAGAATGACAGGAAACGAGTTGATGCATTTGAGATGTGGTGCTATAGGCGACTTCTACGAGTTTCATGGAGGGAGAAGAGAAGCAATCACTGGGTATTGGAAAAGGTTAGAACAAAGCTCACACTAAGGAGAGACATCAACATCAGAAAGCTGCGCTACTTTGGTCATATTACCAGGAGAGATAACAGTGTCGAGAAATTAATTCTGCAAGGAGCAGTAGAAGGTAGTCGTGGCAGAGGACGCCCTATAACATCATGGACTGATGACATTAAAAGGATCACTGGTTTAAGTACGATAGAAGCAACACGACGTGTATCAAACCGAACCAAATGGCGAGCTCTTGTGAAGGCCACAGCAGCACCGCCTGGTGCCATCTGACATAGAGAGAGAGATAATGATTTAAGTTGAAGCATTCTTGAAATGATAATATTGATCGCAAATTCAAACCACCAATGTCCAAAATTAGCAATATGCGCCATTTTACGGTCATTTCAACCACAAGCTATGGTTTTAATCACATTTCGGAAAGTCCCTAAGCACACTACAATATAGCACCCATCAAATGCAATATGCACCTATCATCTTAAGACGACTGTACTGCATGTATATGTTTACTGTTGTTGCATATCTGTCAATCATATAAAGTACATTAAACATGATCTAAACCCATCTTCATATATCGCCCATACTATCTGTGAATTTTCAATCAGTCACTCAAGGAGGTGGCTTCAAAGATCTGGAGAATATCACATGTGTAAATACCCTAAAGTTCCAAATGTTTTGGATTGTAGAAGGTAAGGATATATGTAAAGTTTCAACAAAAGTCGCACTGTTCAAAAGAAAGAAGTATGCCCATACAATAAAAAATCCTTCATTTCGGACCACTTGCCCCACGGACCAGTTGCCCCATATTCCCCTATATAGTAACACTTCTGTCATGCAGTATCGATAAATATGTATTATAGAATGATACGTGATTGAAGAATACAAGTTGAATGAGCTAAATTTAGCTGAAGGAGGCCTAGACGGAGATTGTAAAAGAACAAAAACTCTGATGCTAATGCAATTAATGCTTCGTACATAACACTATACCCATGCACCAATGGATACTAAGAACCATATTGAGCGCTTTTCCCTTTATGTAGTTAGTTAGTTTCTGTGTTGAAGAGGTTTCTCGAGAAACGCAAATGCAAATAATTATGGGGTGACGATGTGTTTAACCATTAACAAATACCCGGTACCGGGCAGTACGCAAAGGGTGGAAAAGGCGGGAAATATAGATTAAAAGAAATATATAAACACAATACAGTAGCCATCAAAACAACTATGAACTTTTTACTTAGTACAAATCACAGATATTAAATTTGGATTGTAATATTTTAATTTTTATTATACATAGAGAAATGAGTTGCTGTGTCAGTGTTGCTTTATTAATCCTATGTTTCCTGCAACATTGTGCCTATTCCATTCATATTTCAAATACCCATGCAGAATTTCAATTGAAAATTAGTCACAACCAACTAACCCTATGATTCAAGAAAATCGCAAGGTTTATTCTAATCCTTTAAATACAATTAAATTCCCAATTGCTTGTCAACTAATTTACTCATTTATAACTAATACTATATTGTCACTGGACTTTAGATATTGTTGATTGAACTTCTATTAATCTTTAAAAACTAAAACTCAGTACGGATATATATAGGATTTCTCGATACATGACCTTTTATTTAGAAGGTTATCCATGTAAACGGATTAGCTTACAGGATGTATCATGAGCACCCCAACAACCGACCCCTTGTGCACCAACGGATGGGAACTACCGTGGTTGTCGCTTTAAAGTGTTAATGAGTTGGTAGTGTTGTTCTCCGCGTTTTAAGTATGCAAATAGTGCCCAAAATACTTTCAGTGGGAGTGCTACATTTTCGGCGACACTTGTGAAAATACTCACGTAACAAACGCTATCACAGGAGACGGTTCCAACTGGATCTTGGTTGTGAAGGTGTGGGGAAAGACATCTGACGTCTCCCGTCCTCGAATCCGTAGTGTTACTGTATACGCAATCATAGCACAAGTGTTTTGAAGTCGATGGCAGAGCAATCATGTCTACACCTGCAATCAAGTAAAAGTATTGTTAGTATAATTCCAGTTCAATGACAATATGATGTATTGAATTGTATATGCATTGATTTATACAGGCAATCCAAAATCTCAACAACTGCCTCCGTAGTTAAGTGGGTAATCCTTCGCCCAGATAGTGAATGAGGACGACCGGTTAGTTCAAGACCGAGACCATGATTTGTTAAGGTCTTTGTTCATTTAATTCACGCCAGTTTGTCCAAGTCTATTATTTTTTAGTCTCAGTTAAAATCCAACTGAAATAATCTATGCTCAAACAGTATTGGTGGTTTCATTCAACAGTCACAACAGATGTCTTATCGGAAAGACGACTTATTTATAGAATGACGACTCGCTAAGGAGCTAATGTCCGACTCAGTTACCTCATTTTGTTTTCATTTTCAACCGTGGACTTCATTTTTATAATCGGTCCCTTTGCGTTGTTCAACTGATGGACTATCTCTCTTCACAAGACACGCGAAACAAAACATGACAGCGATGTCAGCAACCAACAGTAAAAGTCTGGGCGAGTCAACAAAACTACAGTC
The DNA here is from genome assembly GCA_035610835.1 of Ophiura sarsii. Lineage (NCBI taxonomy): Eukaryota > Metazoa > Echinodermata > Ophiuroidea > Amphilepidida > Ophiuridae > Ophiura > Ophiura sarsii. The sequence continues at coordinate 22,875,365 of CM069443.1, forward strand.
ATGTATTGCCTTTCCTCCTATTTAAAACAACATGTTACATTATTATATACTTACAATATATCCAGAAAAATGCCATGATTAACAACCACTTCATCTTGCATTTAAATCGAAGTACGTTTCGTTTCGATCGTTGTAGTGCTGCATCCAAACAGAAATTAATCACTCTATTGATTTACCTATATGTTCTTGTTTGACTGCCAGACAAGACAAACGTACATTAACACTATTCCCGTTTTCATCATCTAACCTTTATTTCCGTTTGATAAAAAGTAAGCAGCTTTATAAGATGAAAAAGCCGGATCGCGTGACGTGAAGTATGTATATCACGTGAAGCGGAAGTTGTGTTTTTGAGTTTCATTTTACAACCACAATAAAGGGATACGCAGTACATAGACCAGCCAAAGGCTATAAATGTGTTCAAAAATATATTTTATCACGGCATTCTTTGTTACAGTTTGTTATCCAGACTAAATAAAGTGCTCAAATAGTAAGGTTCCCAATGAAGGGGGCGGTGACAAAAATATAAATCGATTTTCGGACCGTTTTCAGCATAAAAATACAATTTTTGGGCATTTTTTTTTGGGGGGGGGGGGCGTTTTCTGTGTTAATTTTATCTTTGAACAATGTACTATCCACCAATAATCAGTTCGATGTCATTTAATGTATATTTAAATAATAATTCGTTCATAAAGCTGCTCAAAGATAAGGAAAATAAAGGCACAAAGGAATACAAAAGGGCACTTTTCTCAGTTTAAATAGTTTAATTTGGCACTTTTTTATTTGACATTTGAATTTAGATTCAGGCTTTGTGGTAGAGTCTATGAATTGCTTTCATGTTTCTTGAATCAGTATTTGTACCCAGATGTCTTTAAAATGTATATTAGATCTGGATATGAAAATATGAACACATATGTTGTTACAATTGTGGAGAAATGGTTTATATAATATAAAACAAATGATAGAGTTTGCAAAATCTGCGGCATTCGTCGTGTTTACCAGCTGTTTTGTATATAAATAATTTTTTCACATTGATATCCTGTCTGAAATGGTGGCCAAGTGGTTAAGGCGTTGGTTTCATGTCCTTTTAGAAACATTTACGGGAGTTCGAGCCCGGTCCGGAGCGTCTATACTTTTCTGTTTTTCTATAAAATTTGTCATCAATTATATTATTCATTTAGTTTCACATCAATGGCGGTTAAAAGTGTACACATCATTTTTTTTCTCTGCGAATTAAATGATAATTAAAATAAAACCGCGTACTGGACTTTTCACTTAATATTGCGCATGCCTAGCACGTCTGCGATTATTATGGGATATTTATTGCGCAATATTTTGCTTTGTTATTTCCTTGGTGCTTAGTTTTGGATAGAGAGTTATGTATTAAATGTAACTACCGGGGTCCAAGGGTGATTATTATGGGATAACACACGTGGTGGAAAGTCGCGATATTTAATATAAAATGTAACATAACTTATATTTTTATTCCTTGTTCAAAAAATGTTACTAAGAGTATTGATGTTTCTTTTTCAAAAAAAAAATTTTCTTACTCTTATTTACCTGTATCCTCTCCCCATTTCTTTCTCCAACTCTTACCAGTTTTTAATTTGATCAACCCAGACATGTTTATTTAATATTCATAACCTTAAAACATTCTTAGTTTTTTTTAATTTTCAACCCGGCATCATCAAATGTTGGTATAGTTGTGATACGCAGGTGGGGCTATAGTTTTGGATGGGGCCGCGGGGGATAGGAGTTGGGGTAAAGAAGCACACAAGATAAATGAGTCGGTCGATGGATGGTTCTAGAGAGAAAAGTGGCGGGGCCAGGGTAAAACAAAGTGTTTTTGTTAAAATACATCATACACAGTCTAAATCTTCTTTTTCATATTTCCTTTGTCCTCTGTTAATTTCATTTTAGGACGTTGACCAATTTTTTGTAAATATCTTCGTTTAACCTACTTTCATGGTCCTAAACATATTCAGAGTGTTACCAACATTATTGTTGGTGTTCTAAAGGGTTATTCAAGATGGCATCCAAAATGGCCCCCAAAATGATCAAATTTCATAAAAGGACATTATATCAGCCAACATAGGTACGTATGATGATGGTATATAGGATGTATAATAGACGTTATTCGTAATTGGCGATTTCAAGCTAAAGAGGGCGACATACTCTGATGTGACGTCACTAATCATAACGAAAACGAGGCTAATGTTGGTAAATTACGTAAACATTGGTGTCATGTGACGTGATTTTAAGGTTGGTGACTGCGTACGGACTATTCTAAGGTTCTTGTTTGAAATCGCTGACTTTGTTTTGGTACCAAGGGATTGCCCCGAGGGGGCGGCACGCCCCCAAGGGGCAATCCCGAGGTACCAAAACAAAGTCAGCGATTTCAAACAAGAACCTTAGAATAGTCCGTACAAAGTCACCAATCTTATTCATAACTGTCATTTAATGCTGATTAGCATCCAAATTGTAAATAATAAGTTATTCTAAAGGTTTATATTTTGACTTTGGAGTTCGTATTTTTGTGTCATTTCCTCCTGAGGTAAATAAACACCACCCCATTGAATAATGGATCAATCTAGGGGGTTCCCCACTTATTGACCAATAGCAGAGAAGCTTTTATAAACATGATAAAGAACGATTACGAGATAGACCAATCACAGTTCTGCAGACTGCAACTATTATATGCATGTTCGGGGGCCACAAATTACAATCACAGAAAATATTAAATAAACAAACAACAGAAGTTTCAAGTTCATTCCCGATCCTGTAAAGAATTCAGAAGCAGGAAACATCAGTTTTGCCGATTGGATATAATATTATATGAAATATGACTTCATACCCTGGACGAATATTTCGTCTCAGATCTACCGTACGAATAAGTTTATGAAGCTATTTTTTGTAAGCTTATTATTTCATCATTGAAAAAGTCAACGCAAATGATGTCTCATAATCATGGATCCATGGATCAAAGTCGGATCACTTCAACAACCTTCTTATGTTTATGGTCAATTGATGGGGAAATATAATCAAAATCGCAGCTAAATCGTGTTGTACGATTCCATTCTTTGTATTACCTGCTTGTAGAGACGACGTTATTCGGCATGTTCGGTGAGTAAATCATGAAATGATTGATGGCCGCCTAGACCTACATTGATATTGATGACTCAATCATGTGAGTCTTTTTGACAAACAAAAGTATGTTGTCTTGCCCTAGTATTAGTTGCAGTGTTTGTCAAGTTTTGACAAAATTAAATGGATTGTCATGTGTCGTAGACGGGATGGCTATTATTGTAGGCCTAGCTAGGAGTAGGCTCGTACGTCGTAGGCCTATAATTAACATGATTAATGTAGCCTAACATTTTGTTAATCTTGTCAGTTTCGGTTTTACAACAAAAATGGATGATGCCTGATTTCGATTTTGAATACGTTTCTTGAATTGAAACATTATAAAGTCACCTTTGTCTGATGAGACATATCCCTGCCCTGGAGGGGTTTTTTGCGTGCCAGTCAAATTCTTATTCTAGTTTGTTAGCCCTGTATCTGTAATCAGATTTCAATTTCACCGATGCTTGATTATTGATACGGCCGTGTTTGCCGGTGACAGACACACAACGTTATGAGCGGTGTTTAGCTTACAATCGCTTGACACATGACATAAATTGTAGGCCTACGTCGTCGTCACTTGTGGTGTCATAGGTCCATGAAGAGTGAACATGGTGAAGCTTACAAAATGTCACCGAGTCTGCTGAGGGACGTCCAGTTACCAGTATCTGTAGGGCAGGCTAGCCGCTGCGATGGCGGTACAAACAAACGCCGTTATTCAAAACCATGCAGACCAAATTTGCCGTTCATCATTGAGATTTTACAACGATATAAAAATGGTGTTTTGGTGTGTTTTCATGTAGTATTTATTGTTGAAGTACCGCCGCCGCGAGTAGTCGTACGTGTCATGTGTATCCATGTTCAGGGCCCACTCAAGCAAACAACTGCCTCTTGTTACCATACGACGTCACTGAAAACGCCCCGCCCCCAGGTCATTGTTGCGCGTACAAGTGAATTTTAGAGGTCTTGGGAATATATCAATAACCCGCGTTGTGCGTTCGCGTTTCAATATAACGATCAATTTGAGTGGAAGCGCGATGGTACGCACATATTCAAAAGTTATGAATTACCAATATTGGCCACGCTTTCGTTATGATTAGTGACGTCACATCAGAGTATGTCTCCCTCTTTAGCTTGAAATCGCCAATTACGAATAACGTCTATTAGACTACTAGAAACTCATATCCAGCACGTTTGATTTTTCAACCTATTTTAAATCAAAGATGGCGGCCAGAATGGCCGCCTTAACGTAAAATATCCTATAACAGCGTGTATTGCATTACATACAGCAAATAATAATTATGTTCTACTGATATACTAATGCTTTTAGATATACGACCCACCTCTGTAACAGTTTTAATTGCTATCACTCTCCTAAATGGACCTCATCTAGTAATATGATAATATGAGGTGGGTCGTATATCTAAAAGCATTAGTAAATCAGTAGAACATACTAAAGACATCAAAAAAAGTAACTCGGCTGTTGTAAAAGCACCTATAATTTTAAAATTGTTACTCATATCCTAAAATGAAAATACCAGGAGACGGAAAATTTAATTACGGTGATTTTGACACCTTGTTTGTTAAAATCGATAAAGTATTGTTGTCGCGGTATGTGCTTACAGATGAAAAGTGCCCATTTCCATTGTTGCAGTAACTCCTATTGATCTCTCTGATTATAAGATCCAATTGGCAAAATTGATGCTTCCATACTTCTTAGGTCTTACAGGATCGGGAAAGAAGAAAATACCGTATAATCCATCCATTGTATTCTGTGTTGATTTTATTTATTTATTTTCTGTGATTGTTTGCGCTGCACAAAAGTTTTAGGTTAATGAGTGGCCCTGAACATGCATAATAATTGCAGCACTCTGATTGGTCTATTCCATAATTCTTCCCTTATCAAAGCTTCTCTGCTATTGGTCAACCCGAAGAAAAACAATGACGTAGTGGGAGAATGCTCCATTATTCAATGGGGTGGTATATATTTACCTCAGGAGGAAATCACCAGTGGCGTAGCCAGAGGGGGGCGATCGCCCCCCCCCCCCCCCAATATTGACGTCGTGTCGGTTGAGATTGGCACTGTCGGTTCATTTGACCAGAGGAATCATGGAATTATGATGGTCAAAAGTACATATATAAAAAAAAAAATCGCGCGCTACGCGCGCATAACAGTCACCAAAATGCAATATTCTTTGGTACAAGCTTATTTAGAGCCAAAATGTACCTCAATCGTGCCAAAAACAGGTGTAAAGTCAAAAAAATCGCGCGTTACGCGCACATTTCTTGACTCATCACAATCTTGTCGGTTCATTTTAATTTATCGCCCCCCCCCCCCAATATGAATAACCTGGCTACGCCACTGGAAATCACACAAATATACGAACTCCAAAGTCAAAATAAACCTTTAGAATAACTTAACATTTACATTTTGGATGCTAATCAACATCAAGTGACAGCTATGAATAAGATTGGTAACTTTGTACGACTACTTTAAAGTTCATGTTTGAAATCGGTGACTTTGTTTTGGTACCTCGGGATTGCCCCTTGGTACCAAAACAAAGTCACCGATTTCAAACATGAACCTTAAAATAGTCGTACGCAGTCACCAACCTTAAACATGTACATGACAAGAGACAAAAGTTGCCACGTTTAAAGTAAGTCATTAATTATGTTCTTCAAGAGGAAGGAGCGAGAATAGAATAAAAAATAGAGGAAGATGAGAAGAAAAGAAGAGGAGCGAACAAAGTTTAAAGATGTGTGTGTGTGTGGTGTGTGTGTGTCATAGGTAGAAATGTAGCATTTTTTGAGTTTCCTTTTAAATGTATGTTTGTTTGTGATATGTGGGGGTGTGTTGGGAAGAGCGTTCCAGAGCTTAGCACCATAGTATAGAGTATCTGATTTTTTTAGCTGTGGTCGTTGGGAGAGGAAGACGAAATTTGTGTGCTTGCCTTGTGTGGTGTGCGTGTATCTGGCGGTTTGTGGTGAAATAGTTAGCGAAATAGGGAGGCTGGTTGTTATAGAAGTGGTGATGCATAAAAAGTGCCGTTTGTAGCTGGTTGATATCATTGATTTTCAATGTATTGCAATAGTGAAAGAGAGGTAAAGTGCGTGTCATGCGTCGTGAATTGGTTATTGTGGGAATGGCCCATTTTTGAGTGATGTTTTTTAAGCTGGCAAGTCTAGATTGAGGCCCATATTATGTTGCAGTAGCTGAGGTGTGGAAGAACCAGCGTATTATAGAGTGATTTCAAAATGTTCCGTGGAAGATGATCCCTAACTCTGTAAATGGTACCGATGGCATGCGATTCCTTAGTGGTTATAGTATTTATATGGTGGTTCCAGGTGATCAATGGTGATGCCAAGGAATTTTGTGGTGTGAACCTGTGAGATGTCATGACTGTCAATTGTGATTTTGTGAGAGTAGTGGGGAGTTTTAGATGAGAAAAGCATGTAGTTAGTTTTGGAGACATTTAATGAAAGTTTATTTGCCCTGAACCAGTCAGTTATGTGGGTTAGTTCAGTGTTCATTTTATGGTAAAGTGAATCAAGGTTTGAGTGAGAAAGAAAGATGTTTGTGTCGTCTGCAGAGGATGAGTTTTAGCATATTAGTTGTATTAGTTATGTCGTTCATGTAAATAATGAAAAGGAGGGGTCATAAGGTGGATCCCTGCGGAACTCCAACAGTGATTTCCCGAATGGTTGATTGATCATTAAGTGCATGAACAGATTGGGTGCGGTGGGTGAGATAGTTTTCGAATTAATTTAGAACATAAGAGTTTTTATGTACTTATTGATGGTCTGTAGGGTATGATAACACACACAATTTTTAAATTCTTGTTTAGGGTATGAGCAATTGCTGAATACCTGTTTAGAGTGGCTATATTTTTAAATACTTGATTAGGGTAGGAAAAAAAGGTTAAGATACTTGTTTAGGGTGTCTGTGGCGCATGAGAGAAATACTTGTTTAGGGTCCATTTTCAGATGGCATACATGAGCATCCACCTTCGTATATAAGTGGCCCCCGGGATACATATTTATAAGGGTATCTTCTTTTGGAGTCTATGTTGTTGTTCTATGTTGTTCCCTTGTCAAACTCCAAACAGACTGAGCAGGCAGGATGTTCTGTTCATTATCATTAGTTAAAATCATCTTTTAGGTGAAGATCAATATACACCTAGCAACAAAAGCCTCGGACCAGGTGCTTTGAGGTTGGCTAATTCAAAATAGATAATCGGTACCAAAAATCTGCGATAAACATTAAATGAGCAAATTTCTTCTCCGCAGATTGATACCTCATTCAACAAAATCGAATGGATACTTTTAAAGTTATAGCGATTTCAATCACCGCGCATAACAACAGCAAAGTTGCACTAGGTATAGGAAATCATTGATTTGTGTGTGATTACTGTCATAACTCTGTGCTATCTGAACGAGACACCTAGGTATCTGGATGAATGGGTCTGGAGTGATAACCGCAATTTGCGGTTAAGAATGAAAGTCTTTGCTATCTTTACACACACATTTTCAGTGCGTATCACACACAAATCAATTATTTCCTATACCTAGTGCAACTTTGCTGTTGTTACGTGCGATCATTGACACCGTCATAACTTAAACAGTATCCATTCGATTTTGTTGAATGAGGTATCAAACTGCGGAGAAGAAATTTGCTCATTTAATGTATGTCTCAGATTTTTGGTACCGATTATCTATTTTGAATTAGCCAACCTCAAAGCGCCTGGTCCGGGACTTTTGTTGCTAGGTGTATTTTCATAACATAGTTATTATTTTGTGATATACAGGTAGGTACATATGATTTAGTGCTGACCTCAAAAATATAAGTAAAGGTATGATTGAATGAATGTGGTTATTTTTTAATGTGAATGATAGCATGTGGAAAATCTGTCAGTATTACGGACAGGAAAGCCAGACAAAGCACCTGGTCCGAGACTTTTGTTGCTAGGTGTAAGTTTAACAGGTGTTTGTACTTGGGGGATGATGTGAACTAATAATCTTTGTGCAATCGTTCCATACTCTCCGTGCACACGCAGAGAACGTTGTGCAAATGTACCGAAAACAAACGTACTAGTAAGGTAGACAGCGACTTGGACGCACTAAGAACGCTTACAACGTAGTGGAAGCGCAGTGAGAGCCCGTGAGACTTCAAAAAGAAACATTAGGGGTCGTACTAAGAATGGGTCATACTAAGAGCGCCGTGAAAATTTGATAACCGGGTTAGGAGCGTACTAAGAACTACCCTGTTTGAAATAAATGACAATTTTGAGCATTTTCCGCGCTCTTTCTGCGTGTTATTCATGTGTTGATACTTTTCAGCGCAATACATGCGCTGTTGATCGCAGCAGAGCGTAAACAAGCGCGGCTCTTTGTATGGGCCTCAAGGGCGATCATGGGAATATATCCCGCTGTAGCCAGTGTCCACTGCGTCCCCACTCGGTTCGTATAGACCGTACAGCGTTTTGTTTTGCTTGGCGCTTTGATACTTATTGATACTTTTTTCAGAGCAACGAGAGCGCAAGGACTGATCGCCGTAGGTGTGACAGCCCTATAATAAGTTTTACCTCTAAACTCCTTGAGAGCAACTACCCTACACAACCCTAAGTTCTTAATATTGATATTGGTCCCAAAATACCTAATTGTTATGGTCGTGGATGTGTCTGATGCAGTGGCGTAGCTAGAGGTGAGGGGGCAGCCGTCGGCTGTCTGTCGGTTGAAATTGGCACTGTCGGTTCATTTGGCAAGATGAATCATGGAATTATGATGGTCAAAAGTACAGACGGAAAAAAATTCGCGCGCTACGCGCATATGACCCAAAAAGTTAATGTTAGAAGCTTGATTAGCTTGATTAGTTAATGTTAGAAGCTTGATTAGTTAATGTTAGAAGCTTAATGTTAGAAGCTTAATGTTAGAAGCTTGATTCGCGCGCTGCGCGCATATGTCCCAAAAAGTTAATGTTAGAAGCTTGATCAAAGCAGAAATTAACCTTACCCTTAGCACAATTAAATGTGAAGTCGAAAATGTTCCTCGTCGCCAAAATCTTGTGGGTTCACTTTCCTTTCTTGCCCCCCCAACCCCCTTCCCCCCAATATGAAAAACCTAGCTACGCCACTGGTCTGCTGTCCTACTTTAGTGCCTACTGGGTAATTAAATAATAAATATTAGATGGTTTGTCATCGCTGCGGATTTCTCAGGCATGAACATGATTAGGTTTTAGCTAGAATTCAATTATTGACAAAATTTTGTACATTTTCTTTCCATTTTAGCACAATTCGGGTTTTTTACCACAATTTCACACACAAGTGTTATTGTTTTTTACCCTCAAATTTAGTTCTTTTTAGTTCGTTATCACTTGAGAACCATAATAGATTATCCCTACCATGTACTCACCATGGTTTCTTAGTTCTTATTCTTATTACTGATTCCCTAATTTTAGTTCACAGCTCACAACATTTCTGGAAATTTTAGAATTCCGGAAATAGGCCGGCCATAAATAAAACAAATATTGAAATACATGTATATATTTTGATTTTCCTTTTTTACATTTTCGAGATGAAAATGTTCATAATTGGGTAGAAATGCATTATGAAGTTTTAAGTACTTGTTTTTTGTTAAGAGGAGGGGATGGTACAGGAGGCTGTACCCTTTATTCCCAATGGACTTCACCAAACACCACGCTAAACTTTGGCCCTGCCTTTGGTTCAAATGTTGGACTTTCAGGAAATGGGCTACTCCTCTGTTACATCTCTGTGCATGTGAGCATGTGATCATTTCTAATAAGCTCAAAAAATATTCACCCTTGATTCTATAACAGAAACTGCTTGAAAGTATGGAATATCCACATATTATATTGTATACTGATTTAAAGACAACGATGGTGAGCATGAGACTAAATTAAAACAAGATACTAATTGCATTTTCTTTATCGTGCGTGGAGTACAAACCTTCGGAGCTTGTTGTTTCGTTTTCTGTGTTTCGTTGGCTTTAACATACATTTATCGACCGAAAGATAGGAACAACTAGTGTAGAAATATAAAAATAATCTTTAAAAGAAAAATCTTAACAAAAAAAATTAAAAATCGGCCCACATTTTTCGTTATTTTGACCCGACCGGATGAGGGCAACACAACTTTTTTTGTGTGTGAGCCTAATACAGGATGACTAAACCATCCCCAAATCAGTTATTTTAATTGTTCAATACTGAGTGACATGACATGAGCTTTAAATAGATGGTTCTCAAATGTCAATAATATTATTTTGCCCGTTTTAGACTGTTTAATATTTAATATAAAGTGATATTGTGATAAATCGAAATTATGCTATTAACTGATTTAAGGGGGGGTGTGGACTCTCAGGTACAGCCTCCGTAAAAGTGCTGTAACTTCTTCAATATTCATTTAATCTTTATAAACGTACAGTTTTTTTGCAGAAAAGGGTTCAATGAATCCAACCATGATAATGAAATTGACCATTTTGGAAAACAATTATAAAAAACACCTTTTTTGACCCATTTTAGGTTTGGAAAAGATAACTAAAAATAGTTAAATTTTGTCATACTAGTTTTATGATAATCCTGATAACATTCCCCAGGAGCGTTTTTTTTTTTTAATATCTTATGTTTTATTTTTTGAGTTACAGACCATTTTTTGGCACTTTTTGGTCCGTAACTCAAAAAATAAAAAATAAGATATTAAACAAAAAACCGCTCCTGGGGTATGTTATCAGGATTATCATAAAACTAGTATGACAACATTTAACAAAATATATTTTGAGTTATCTTTTCCAAACCTAAAATGGGTCAAAAACATGTTTTTTGTAATTTTGTAATTAAAATGGTCAATTTCATTATCATGGTTGGATTCATTGAACCCTTTTCTGCAACAACTGTATACATTTATAAAGATTAAGTGAATATTGAAGAAGTTACGGCAGTTTTATGGAGGCTGTACCTGAGAGTCCACAGCCCCCTTAAGAACATAAGGCAAAATAAAAAGGTCTCCATACCATTTATTTTTCAAACTTATGTCTATTATCTCCTGAGACACATTATTTTGCCTTCAACGAACCATTTTATGTCGTTATCAGGTTAAGTTTAAATTTGGGATTAGAAAACAAGCCCATACTTTAGGCTGTCATAATGACCAGGAAATATCAATGATTTTATATCTCAATAATGCTTAATAATTTTGGACAAGGCAAACACATCAACCCTTTAAAATACCCTCATTTCAATGAACTTTTCAAATTAAACAGCTTCACTATACCCAGTTTTATAAAGGGGAAATTAGATATGCTCCATCACATTTTTTTTATAATCTTCACATGATCTTTCACCTCCAATTGCTTCTCCCATGCAGCTGAATAGGTCTCTACTGTACGGCTGTTACGTAGACCCTACATGTAAGATTATATCACCAGAAAGGTATTTTTTCAACATTTCAAGAACATATGCAAAACATTTTGACTTTATGAACGTCAGACCGAAATAATATTGTGTCTTTTCTTACAACGAGATGTAAAGCCAAAACCTATAAGTGAAGAGTGTGAGCAAACCTCTTACATCCACTTTCAGAGTTGTGAAAAAACACCCTGTATTTGTATTTGGTACTTAGTACATATTTGATTTGATTCATTTTATTTTTTGTATAAAGTATTGATGTATTCATGTAGAAACTAAACAAACAGATCTTCAACTTGCAATTTTATTTATTAATTTGTGGGTTCAAGGATCCCGTGGATTGTAAGAGGTTTTGGAAACAAACAGATGACCCGTCTCCCTAGAAATAACCTTTGCAATCAAGTTTGTTTCCAGCGTTAAGAACCATTTTATGCATCTTAAAAAATAATAATATGTAAAAAAAAAACACAATCTAAATTTTTGTGCTCTAAGTATTTGTCGCGGACATGGCGGGGGAGGGGGGGGGGGGGGGGGGGGGTGAGGGGGGAGGGGGGGGCGAGCAAAGCGCGCAGTCTTTGTCGATCTGACACCACCAAATTGTGTGTCTTGCTGGGTTAAATTTGGAAACCTACTAATTTTAGTGATGGTCACGTGGATTCGTTTATGGGGCAGAACCTACGTTTTTGACCTGACAACAAAAAGGAAGGCAGTTGTACCCAGGATTATTTGCAATATATTTATTTACCACATCAAGCTTTATCTCACAATTTATTTACTGCCGAACACTATTAAAAACAAACAACTGTACTTAACTCCAGTGGCGTTTTCAGGGGGGGGGGGGGGGGGGGGGGGCAGCAGGCCATGCCCCCCCCCCCTCCCCCACCTTGAAAAAGAGTTTAAAAAGGAGGAAGAGGAGAAGGAGGAAGTGGAGAAGAAGGAGGAAGGGGAGGAGGAAGGGTAGGGACATATGCGGCGCAAATGGGGTTTACGGGGTCACGTCCCCATAATGTTAATGAGGGACGTTAAAAACGTTAGACTAGACCTTTTTAGAGTTAAAAATGCAAATTTTTGTGCGCGCTTTGCACGTATTAGTTTCAATGTTTCATTATTCAAGCTTATACCTTGTCACACATACGGCGATCAGGCCTTGCGCTCTCGTTGCGCTGAAAAAAATATCAAAACGCCATGCAAAATGCAGTAAGGGAGCAGTTCCATTTGTACGCGATAAAAATTGCGAGAATGTTCCGGGCCCCGATGAGTTTTTTTTATCGCGAACAGTTGCGCGAACAGTTGCGAGAAGCAAAGGATTACGTATTACCGCTTGTTTAAATATAACAAAAGATAAGTGGTCGGTATGTAAATAGAGCTTCGGGCTATTTATTCTAGTTGTAAGGTACAAATTCAGCATTTCATGTTTTTAGAGATAATGTTATTGATTATGGATGTTTAACGTAAATTGTATTATCGTCGTGTATTTGCTAAACAATGTCCCGCTCTATTTGCTAAACATACCACAGGGTATGGCAGAGGCCTCGTATCGGGGCCTGATGACTATTTTATCGCGAATCAACTTGAAAAACATCGGGTCCAAAACATATCATGCCCCGATACAGTCGCGATAAATTTATCGCGTATAAATGGAACTGCTCCCTAAGTCTCTAAGAACCGATGGACCTACGGCACATAATCTCATGGCCACAGTTCGACATACGTGGGCGCATTTCGATCAGGCTGCGCACGCATGCTTGAACTCACAAAATACTGCCAACCAACAACACCAAAGCACCTGATTGGTCAAATTTAAACTAAAGCCTTTTTAACGATCGTCACGCTGCGTCGTATCCACCAAAGAAGTGTTCCCGCTGCGCCATAACCACCGACGCAGTGGGGCGTGATGGTGCGTGGAAAAGCTCATGAGTTTTTTCAGTTCTCACGTTTGAGCACCAACCAATCAGAGCCTTGAGGTCGAGATGACGTAGTGCGCACAACGGATAACCATTGCACCGTTTTGGGGGTGAGGTTGAGCAGGCGTACTTTACGCGAGCCCAACCTCATGTGACGTGGGCCATTGAGGACGCAGTGGACACCATCTAGAGCGGGGTAGATCGCCCTTGAGTGCCCTACAAAGTGCCGCGCTTGTTTACGCTCTGCTGCGATCAAGCTAGCGCTTGTATTGCGCTTTTAGGTCGCTGCCTGCGTTACTAGTACCCCTCAACCCCGCCCTAACACGTTTTCATAACGTTCTCTGCGTCGGCGCGGAGAGTACAGAGCGAGTGCACGACGGGTATTAATTAGATTGACAAACAATATAAATAGGGTCATTCAATAGTAGGGTCATTCAATAAGTTTTATCTCCTCACTCATAATATGGCTAATATGAATGATTATAGCTCTGAATCATAGCTACACATTTATAGTAAATGAGAACTGGGTAATAATAATTTAGGTTTTCTCTCCGTATGAATGATTTCTGAATACAATACTGTATTATCATGATTCGATGGTTGGCAATATTAACCTTTGTAGGCTTGCAAAAAGAATAATATCAACTCGAATGTATTGCTAAGCCTTTAGCATACTGGAATACTGCTATTCAGTTAACATAACATAATATAATTACATTTATAAAGCGCTATCAACACTGTTTCTATAAGCGCTGTACAATAAAAAGTACACTATAAACATGAGCAGGAAAAATATACAAAGTTCGTTGTTTCAAGTCAAGCCACAGTGCCATGCCTCAAATGTTAAATCTTAACATGATAGTCACTTTATTAGTTTCCTTATAATGTAATCTTTATAATAGTCAATCCGGTAGTCAGTGGTTGAAAATTATCCCTTACAGATAATTGTAATTCCTCCATTAGTCCTGTATATTGAAGATCTCTCAGTTCTGATGAAAAGCAAATTTGACTTTTGCAGCGGTAGGCATGCTAGGGTAGAGTTAAAACTAATAGCGGTCCTCTGATTCTGGTTAATTAGAGGGCATTTTCTCCAATAAATCAGTGACTTTTATTGTTTATAGTCTGTTCACGAGATATCTGTAATTTAGAATGGATTTAATTGACCTATGGTACGTTTCGCCTCTTAGAATTGGCCTTATGAATAACACTTAGGAGAATTTGGCTATTTCTTATCCGTTTCCGCCGCACTAAACATGCTAAATGGAACATTGGTTTTCACTGCATCTCCAGAAAAATACAACCAGTACTATGAATTTGTAGCTGAGATACAAAGCTACGTGCTTACCCAACTTGTTGAACAAGAAGTTCTACTATTTGGTGTAAGATGTTTACACATGTTGAAAGACTAAACACCTGGCTTTCAGATGCTGCTTATTTCATCTGATTCAGATTTGTCAATCCTGAGATATGGACAATTATCTAGAGCTACCCAGAATCGATTGAGCTGGCTGTAAGATAGCGCAACCTCCTCTACCACTAATCTTCCTTTCCCCTATCTTATATCTCTTTCTACTCTGCATGCTTCTACAATTATACTATGCAACCTTTTCCATGCTTTGCTTTGCTCTAGGTTGTAGATACAGGAGGCACTTCCATCAGCACTCCTGTCCCTGGCCCTAATCGCTTCCCTTGTAGTTACCCATCTCCACGTCCTCGAAGACTGAGATGCATTGCAATACAGTGCACGTTAGTCGCGTGCCACCTGGATAGCCAAACCTTGCGGTTAGTGCTAACTGACGGAGCTCTGGGGGCATTGGTCGGTAGATCTAAGACTATTGGAGTAGTCTGAAGGTCTATTGAACATAGCTTATTAGGTTTCAATCTAAAAGATTGAGACTTAGGTAGAATATACTCATTAGCCTTGGCTGGCAAGTATTCTAGAAGAAGGACAACTTTGATAATAACCATGCTGCAGGAGGTGCGACCGCAGTGATTATAGCAACAGAAAAACCATGATGGCAAACCAAATCAACATCAAAACAAAGTCCCTACTAACCTAAGGTCTCCTGGAGCAGACTCGGGTTTTTTCAAAATCAACTGATGACGGCATGCCGGCCCCAAACCCGGAAGGGAGGAGTATCCAATCTAATCAAATATAAATTGACATGATCGGGATACAGGAGCACCGCATTGTCCATGATGACCCAGTGAAATATGAGATCATTTTGGGCAGAACACTGATCACTACCTCAGCAACAAGAAATAAAGCAGCTGCAGCTGTAGGTGGAGTCGGGATACTACTCAACAACAGAGCACTCCGATCACTAGCAAGTATCAAACCACATTCTGATCGTACACTCATAGTCAACTTCCATGGTAACCCAGCAACAACTGTAGTGGTGACCTACATCCTTACAAATGTGGCGGAAGAGGACATCATAGAAGAGCACTACAACAGTCTAAATGGGGCGATTGACTCCATTCCAGCACACAACATCTTGCTTGTTGTTGGCGACTACAATGACTTGGAAAGGATGACGCCACATTTTCATACCATGACGATACAAATAGAAATGGAGAGTAACTAGGAGAATTAGCTAAAGAGAAAGATCTGATAGTCGCAAATACCTACTTTCGCAAGAGGCAACAAACTACAGCTGGACTACATCCTTGTCAGGCGGAAATGGCGAAACAGTGTTCAAAATTCTGAAGCATACAACACATTTGTTAGTGTGGGATCTGACCATAGAATAGTCTCTGCTAGCATCCGATTAAGCCTCAGGAAGAGTAAAATCATCAAACGGAAAAACAGTACGATTGGAATCTATTGACAACTAATCAAGATCTACAAGCTAAATATAGTATAGAGGTGCGTAATAGGTTTCAGCTCCTTCAGGATGATGTAGAAACTGCATCTGAGAAATACACAAGGTTCATTACAGCCACTCAAGAAGCTGCAGAAGAAGTCATTCCTGCGAGGAAGAAAGAGAAAAGAACCTACTTCTCAAAAGACGCCCAGGTTACTAGGGCGAGAACAAAAATTGATGAAGCTTACGCAAAATATCAACTAGACACTAACGATGAGGACAATAGAAGAGATTATAAGGATCCTAAGAGCCTAGGGGAGGCTTATGATCAAGTGAAAGAGAAAGACCTTACCAATAAGCTAAGAGAGGTAGAACATGTTCACATATACAGCAAGCATGGTAGGAGTTGGAAACTGATAAACCAAATATCAGGAAGATTGACAACAAGAACGGGGCAAATCAAAGGATCCACGCAAAAGGAGAAATTAAACAACTGGTACACTCACTTCAAAAATCTACTTGTCGGCTATAGGATCATGTTCTGTATCTTTCACTCTAGTTGTCCATCTCTGGGCAGAACATGCATTTAGTACCAAAAGATGGCAAATACATCCCTAAAGACAAATTCACCTTATCCCACGTTCGCAGGTTGCACGTTTATGAGTAATTTCAGCCCAAAGTTTGACTGAAATCCCTGTGTAATTGAATGGGGAATGTCCCAAGTCTACCAACAGAGGGTGCTATTTTTTAATTGACTGTTATAGTTTTAGTACACCAGTACCATGATTTTAAATTAATAAACAATAAGTTTTAGAGCACAGGTACCAATAGAATCATGTGTTATATATATTATTTTATAAGACTTTTGATAAAATATAATAGTTTCATATATACCTAAAATACCATTTTAATGGTGTTAAGAGGCAACATTAAAAGCCAACTATATGGTCTGTGTATAATAGCTTACAACTGGTTTCTATGTCTCTTGCAACCTTAGATTTTCCGGTAGCCTATAGTTTCTCATTTAACCAATAACTTTGTTTCAATTTTACATGACTATTATTCTTATTTTTAAAATATCTCTCCTTCTCCCTAACAACTTCTGCATACCTGTACATGTATATATAGTAGGAACCCCAGAACACTAAATTAGGCTTTAAATAAAATGGTTGGACCCCTGACCTTCGAACATACTCGAAAAGGAATACTTTTATGATATATAGATTCATATCTTGTCTTCAAGAATAAATTGTCCTGCTCTTATCACTCTCTTGCGAATTCATGTTATTGGCAATACATGTACCTGTATTCCCCTATATATTCCCATTTAGACAATATGACATAAAACAACTCGTGTGTTAGGGGTAGGGGTAGTATCATCGCCATAAAAAGTTGAAATAAACGTTAAGGGAGCACATCAAAACTCGACCGCGCGGCAACCGCCGGTTCCGCCCGGTTGGACCGCATATCATTGTTTAGAACAGTATAAACCGGCTACAACCGCACGGAACCCCACGGAACCGGTGGTTGCCGGGCGGTCGAGTTTTGATGTGCTCCCTAACGTATGTACAACTATACACTAGCACATAAAATTCCCTGACCAGGTGCTTTAAGGCTGGCTAATTCAAAATATATAATCGGTACCAAAATTCTGAGATATATAATAAATGAGCAAATTTCTTCTCCGCAGTTTGATAACTCATTCAACAAAATCAAATGGATACATGTCATAACATGATTTAATGTAGTTTTTAGATTTCCTGTCAGTTTTATGGTCAATATACTACTCAAACCCTTATGAGAGGAGAGGTTCTATTTCTTCATTTCTGTAATGTGAATACATGGGGAATATGATTATAATTTCGCAAGAGAATCTTTAGAGCAGGACTCTTTATTCTTTTAGATAAGATATGTATCTGTTATAAAAATGTAAATGTAAGAGTATGTTTATAAAGTCTACATGGTCTATGTAGACCTAAAATAATGATCTTTTATTAAAAACATCATAAAAAACATTGAAATAGTGATTTATTTTAATAATGCATTGTATGTTTGTTCAAACTGTTTGCATATCCATGTAGAATTACTCATTTTAGTATGCCAAAACTACTGATTCAATGTTCAATCAAACAGGTTTTTCAGTTTTTCAGTGGGATGGAATTACTCATAACGTGCAACCTGCGAATGTGGGATAAGGTGAATTTGTCTTTAGGGATGTATTTGCCATAATTCGGGTACTAATATCATGTTCTGCCCAGAGATGGACAACAAGAATCACTTTCCAGAGCAGTTAGCATTTCTGGACCTGTCTATTGGGAGCCCACCACATATAAGTAATGAGGAAGAGGAAATTGTTCCAATACTATCGAATCTCAACATTAAAGTAGGAACCTTTGACTTGGAGGAATAAGAGAAGGCTAAGAAGGCACTAGTAGAGGGGGAAAGCTGTGGGGAAGATGGTATTACACCTGAAATGCTCAAAAGATGTGATCTGGATAACATCATTCTTGACTTCTGCAATGATGCCTTGTTGAACGGGAAAAATCCAGAGCAGTGGTCTATTCTCAATATAGTGCTTACTTACTTACTTGCTTAATTCGAGTTGTGTTCTCGATCTACAATGGCTCTCCACACCTTCCAGTCCTGCATTGCTGTCTTTAAGTCTCCGACATCCAAACCAGTGTCCTGTTTTAGCACATCGATGTAAGTTAGGGCAGGTCTTCCAGGTTTTCTTCTCCCATGCTTTGGTATCCAATGAACCAGCTTTGACACACATTCTTGACTCCTAAAGCAGTGGCCTGAGAATCTTGTCCTTCTCTCCCTGATCTTTTGGGTGATTTTGGGGAGGTCTCCATACAGCTCTGTGTTAGTTGTATGTTGCTTCCAGTGAATGTTGAGGACAGCCCTCAGCATACGAGTATAACAGCCGTCAAGTTGCTTTGCTAGCTTAGGGGTGCATGGTGGTCCATGCCTCGCAGCCATATAGTAACACAGATTCAACAGTTGCGGCGAACAGGCGAAGTTTGAATTTTCTTGGTAGGGTGGATTTCCAGATCTTGTTCAGCTTCCCACAGGCTCTCCAAGCTGCTGCCTTGCGTTGCTTGATATCTGTTTCAGTGCTTGACATCCAGGCACCTAGGTATTTGAAATCGTTTACTTCATCTAGTTTGGTTCCATCATTTGTTCTGATTTCCACCGCATTTGTTTGGTTGTATGCCATGAGCTTTGTCTTCTTTGCATTCATAGACAAGCCAACTTTAGCCACTGATGTCTCGACCCTCTGAAGCAGATCTTGTGCCTGGTGTAGTTCTTCAGACAGCAGGGCAATATCGTCTGCAAAGTCAAAGTCTGTCACTGCTACAGGTCCAATCCTTCTGCTTTTTCGCTTTTCAAGGTGGAATCCAAGCTCTTCTTCCTTTCCTGTTATAGCCATTCTCAGGGCGAAGTCTAGTACAATAACAAACAGATATGGGGCAAGGGTGTCACCCTGAAGTACACCAGCTAAGATTTCGAACAGATCTGTTTCTCCATCTGGAGAAATCACTTTAGCCATAGTTCCCTTGTACATGTCTCCAACAGCATCGACGATCTGTCCTGGTATGCCATAAGCGTACAGAATTCTTAGCATTTTGCCACGATGGATGGTATCAAAGGCCATCCTGAAGTCTATGTATGTTATTATTGCTTGTAGGTTATTAGCTTTCACCCCTTCAATCAGCCTTCTCAGTGCCAGTATATGCCCTATAGTAGTTCTTCCTACCCTGAAGCCATTTTGGTTTGTTCTTAGATGTTTATCCAGCTCAGGACGAATTCTATTTAGGATCATCCGGTTATAGGTTTTCGCTACGATAGAGCTAAGACTTATGCCACGATAGTTGCCGCCCAGGCTGAGGTCTCCTGACTTTGGAATGGGCACAATGTTGAGGATGGACCATTGGCTCGGCTTCTCTCTATTTGTAATTGCATCATTGCAGAAACCCAGCACAATATCATCTAGATCACATCTTTTTAATACTTCTGGCGGTATATTGTCCTCTCCACAGGTCTTCCCTTCTACCAGTGACTTCTTAGCCTTGTCATATTCATCTTGGTCAAAAGGCCCTATTTTGATATCAAGATCTACAAAGATTGGTGTTATTTCTTCATCCTCTTCACATATATCAGGTGGCTTTCCCAGTAGGTTCTGAAAGTGGTTGAACCAATTGGTGACCCTTTCCTTTTGCGTGTCTCCTTTCAGCTGACCTTTAGTTGATGCCTTTCTGCCTGTGATTTCATTGATTAGTTTCCAACTTAAGCCATGCTTCGAGTTGATATGTGCAGTCTCTACTTCCTGAATCTTGCCATTCAAATGCTCTGACATAACTAGGTTGTAGGTGTCCTCTAGTTTCTTTTTTGCAGACTTGTGACCCTCTCTTCTATCATCAGTGGTGTTGTTCTGGTACTTATCATATGCATCCCTGATGTTATCCCTTGCCTTTATGACCCTAGTATCACTTGAGAAGCTTGTCTTATGGGCTCTTTTCATAACTGGTACAACCATTTCTGCTGCTTCCTTGTTGGCCTTTATGAATCGCTCATACTTCTCAGATGCAGATTCCTCCTCGTTTTCTAATACTTCAAACCTGTTACGTACTTCAACTGAGTATCGTTCCTGCAGGCTTGTGTCGGTGCTTATTGCTTTCCAGTCATACTGTTTCTGTCTAGGAATTGCTTTACTTATCCTCAGGCTTAGCTTGATTCGAGCCGATACAATTCTGTGATCTGAGCCGACACTAGCAAAGGTGTTATATGCTTCAGCATTCATTAGACTGTTCTGCCATTTCCTTCTAACAAGTATGTAGTCTAGTTGGTATTTGCTCCCAACAGGACTTATGTAAGTCCACAATTTTCCATTCCTTTTCTGAAACCGAGTATTAGAAATGATAAGGCTCTTCTCTACTGCAAGCTCAACAAGGTATTTTCCATTTCGGTTGGTTTCACTGTGGTATGTACACTTAGCATCTTCCGGTCCTACCCTGGCGTTGAAATCACCAACTACCATAAGCGCATTATGAGCGGGGATAGAATCTATTGCTCTCCGAAGGTTGTCATAGTGTTTCTCAATTATGTCCTCTTTTGCAACATTAGTTGGACAGTAGTTGACTATGACAGTTGTTGCTGGGTTCCCCTGAAAGTTTGCTATAAGTATTCGTTCTGTATGTGCCTGTATATTTGCTAATGAGCTTTTTGATTTAGTATTCAATACAAGGCCAACTCCTCCAGTTGCTGCTCCTGCGCTATTCTTGGTGGCTGATGTTGTGATGAGTGTCTTTCCTAGGATGCTCTCATATCTGACTGTTTCATCATGGACGATACGATGTTCTTGTATACCCAGCACTTCAATGTTCTGTTCTATGAGATTTGAAACTAGCTCCTCTCTGCATCGTTGCTCCCTTATTGTCCTAACATTCATGGTGGATATCTTAATTACTTTCTTACAGTTGATCAGGTTTCTCCTCATGCAGGCACCATATTCAGGCTTGCCCCTTCCAGAAGGATTTAAGGACACGCCGTCATGTGATTTCTGTAAATTAATGTCTGCACCAGGAGATGTTGATTTAGTAGGGACTTTAACCCTAGTGTCGTGTAGTTGTGCCATCATAGATTTTCTGTTGCTAAATAATACTGCGGCCGCAAATCCTACAGTATGGTTTGTAATCAAAGTTGTCCTTCTTCTAGAATACTTGCCGGCCAAGGCTAATGAGTATATTCTCCCCGAGTCTCAGTGATATAGATTGAAACATATTAAGCAAAGTTCAGTGGACCTTCAAACTACTCCAATAGATCTAGATCTACTACCTTACTTAGCTATTTTACCCATAGCTGGGTGGTTTATGTTCAGGTTTTCCTTCCTTAACTCAGAGCCCCGTTAGTGGAACAGGCCGCAAAGCCTGATCGTAACGCTTAGCACCAACTGCCTAGCAGAGAGGGTGGGGATGGGTTGGATGTAAGGAGGCGATTATGGACAGATGGGCTGATGGAATTGCCAACTGTGTATACCAGCTGGGATAGAGTAGAATGAAGAATGAGCAGAAAGAAGAAGTGATAGTGTGCATGAAGGAATGCGAGGTGGGAAAGCAATAGATGAAAGGAAAGCTGAAAGTTGCGCATTTACACCCCTTTTCATATTAGTGGCTGTTAGGACACTAAGCCAAGCAATATAGTACCAATACCGAAATCAGGTGATCTCAGCTTGGGGGGGGGGGGGGCAACTACCGTGGAAAAAACCTGAGTTCAATTGTTGTCAAGCTATACAACAAGATGATACTCAACAGAATTAGACCGGAGCTTGACGTCCACCTAAAAGCTAATCAAAATGGCTTCAGAGTAGGACGTACCACTGTAGGTCATATACTTGCCCTCTGATGAATTATTGAGGGAATAAGATCAACTGCCAGCCATCATAACCTTTATCGACTTCAGGAAAGCAATTGACACAATACATAGGGGACGAATGCTGCAAATATTGAAGCCTATGGTGTACCTGATCAGCTTACAAATGCGATAGCAGATATATATACAAAGACACAAAGGCAAAGGTTATATCACCAGATGGAGAAACGGAAGTGGTTGAGATACTGGCTGGAGTACTACAAGGAGACACTCTGGCTCCATATCTCTTTGTCATTGTTCTTGACTATGCCTTAAGAGAGGCCATAGATGGCAGAGAAGAAGAGCTAGGATTCCACCTAACAAAAAGAAGCAGCAGAAGAATAGGACCAACCGTATTAACTGACTTATACTTTGCTGACAACATTGCACTGTTGCCTGAGGAAGTGTTTCAAGCGCAATAACTACTCAACAGAGTGGAGACTTCAGTTGGCAGAGTTGGCCTTAAAATGAACGCTGCAAAGTCGAAGTGCATGTCCTGTGGGAAATGAATGGCAAACTCTCTGGTGACTTCTCGTTTCATGATATTTTAAGACCATGAACACCCTCTTCTAATGAAAATCGAGGCCTCACCCAGCCATAATGGACGTCTGTCATGGTCAACAAGTTGCACAAACATGTGCACAATTTTATCAGGGACAACTGGTATGATATAATAGGTATCTGTATAGCCTGTCCGTCGTTATCTAAATATTAGGCATAGATCCTTTTTCCTCCAGGATCTATGATATAGGTAAGCGAATGAAATATAAATATTGCTTCTAGTGAAAACATCATTATATATACTGCTACTGCTGCTGCAAAGGACATGAAGGATGTTATTATGTTTTACCCAAATCTAGTAATTAACCATCACAATCGTTCCACCGCTGCCTGACAACGCGAACACGATTTTTTTTTAAATATCGATCAGTTCATGGTTTCATTTACGTGTATGTATTTTATCGCTGAACGTTATCAAAACATTACATATGAATAATATCTGTACAAGTTTCATCATTATCATCATTATTATCGGTCAATATGAAGGTCCTTTGCGTCCGTATTATTGGAATTCTTATGGGTTTTCTAATTGGTAAGTTTAACAATAACTGAAATATGTTATATCTGAACAGTTATCATCGGCGTAATGTGTTGTCGTCATCATAAAGCTATAATAAAGCATGATAAGGGCGTGGTTAGTTTAGTGTTTATATATGATACGTTTAGGCGACGAAAAACCTCCTTATTATGGGTCCAAACGACCCATTTTGGGTTTTTTAATTGGCGAAAACATTTTTCTGTACAAATAAACACACCGAAATTTCCGAAATGTTGAGATTTCTTTTACCAAAACTTGTAACAATTTTACAGTTGCTGTTTTGTGAGTGTGTGTGTGTCATTTGGAGGGAAATGAAAAAAAAATCCGATCGACCCAACCTGAAAGGTCCGTTCAGCCCGTAGAACATTGTATTCGTCGCCTTAAAGTCAAGGATCTCTGTAGAAATAGGTTGGTCATTTTTAGTCGAAAATAATATATCATTGATGTTTCTTAGAAAGTTGGTCAAAATGATGTCCCAATGATTATGATTCAAATTGTTTTACAGGCATGACTTTGTAAGTTGATAGTCCTATACTAGACTATGAATTATTATGAGAGATGAGTATCATGCTTGTTGATCATTTAGCGAACATTTACTTCTTTTAGGCATTATTTCGTCAACCAAGACAAACCTTTGCACCGCCACCACCAGAGATAAGAAAAGTAGCTATAGGCGCTACCTTCATTTCGTGCTTCCCGGTGTGAAACGAGCTATAGTCCTTATGGAGCCATAGTCCGGTCATCATACACATACACGAAATGAAGCGTGAAACTATTTTTGCGTGTAGAGATGAGTGCCCTATACCGACCTATCCTTGTACAGGGCGGACTATTATGGCTCCTCCAGGGGGGCGGGGGGTGGGGGGGGGGGGGGGGGCTATGTCTCATACTACACCAGCATTGCAACTCTATTTTTAGACGAATTTGGGATTTTCACCTGTTTAGTCAAACAATTCAGTCGAGAATTACGTTTACACTCTGCATAATCATTTCCATCTGTCAAATATAAAATATTGATATATTTTGCTTTAATTAATTTGCGCAGTAGAATATATAAGGTAAACATTTTATTATTTATTATTAGTCGCCCTGTTATTTCTTTTAACTAATTTTTCACTCAAGTGTAAAATGAAGTGTTTTATGAACATTTTTAATAATGATTTGAGAGGGTATAGCAATTATAATATACTCGTACATCAACAAAAATGTATATACAAACACGTGTTTATCTAAGTGTACATGTGCTTGAAACATATTAAAGCAGGCACAAAATCATTGCAGTAGACAGCGTTCAATATTTCGATTTATAGACCGATGTAATTGGTTAACAGGTGGTCTCATAGAGGTGTGAAGTTGGTCCCTTTTTCAGATTATCGATTAGTGAATACTGGCACGTGTTTACAATGGCAGTGAAATCTACATTTTGGTTTATAATGTAGACAAATGCATTGAAAATGTAATCTTCTCGCGTTCATAATGTGACGTTTGCTCTTAAAGTCTGGAACACTGTACAAATATGTCAGTCATTTTTGTCATTTAAGGGGGGGGGGGGGGGGGGGGGCGTGTGGACCCTCAGCATAGCCTCCGTAAAACTGTCCTAACTTCTTCATTATTCATTTAATTTGCATGAAAGAATACATTTGTTTGCAAAAAGGGTTTAATGAATCCAACCATGATCATGCAATTGACCGATTTGGAGAAAATTATAAAAAAACCTCTTTTTGACCCATTTTAGGTTCTACAAAGATAACTCTCAATAAATTGTCAAATGTTGTCATACTAGTTTTATTATAATCCTAATACAATTCCCTAGGACACTTTTTTTGAATATCTTATTTATTTTTTAAATTTTTGTCTATACAGGTGAAACAAATTAGGATTCGGTTTCATGACGGTGTAATATTTATTATAATTATTGGACCATGACCAATTTAGTCTCAATGTAAAGCCCAATTAATTATTATGATATCCTGAAAATATAACATCAATCCGATGCAAAATAAGAAAATTAGCGTACTTTGCGTAAACCATGTCATTTACTGGTTCGTACTATGGGAATTCACGCAGTTACAGTCGAGTAACATGAAAGTGTCGAGTAACATGAAAGTGCTCGACTTGTAACTCAATGAACCATCCACAGTGGGTTCGAGAACTGTTTAACAAAACTAATTAATTTGCACAGAATATGCATGCATCTGTTTTGCGGATTTTTTTAGCAAGTATTGATTTGTGCCAGAATTAAATGGATTACCAAACTAAACTTTGCTATTGACTGATATAAATTATTATTTACTATGTTGACAATTCTTATAACGTATTGAAACGTAAACCATGTTATTTACTGGTCAGTACATCATGTAGATCCCATTGTCCAAACCAGTAAATGACGTGGTTTACGCAAAGTACGCTAGTTTTCTTATTTTACATCGGATTGATCTTATATTTTCGGGATATCATAATAATTAATCGGGCTTTACATGTTTACATTGAGACTAAATTGGTCATGGTCCAATGATTATGATAAAAATTACACCGTCATGAAACAGAGTCCTAATTTTTTTGAGTCACCCTGTAATTCAAAAAAGAAATAAGATATTAAAAATAAGAAGAAAAAAGGCTTTCTAGGGAATTGTATTAGGATTATAATAAAACTAGTGTGACAAAATTTGACAAAATATATTTTGAGTTATCTCTGCAAATTGACCATTTTGGAGACAATTATAAAAACACGGTTCTTGACCCATTTTAGGTTTTGCAAACATAACTCAAAATATATTTTGTCGTTCTAGTTTTTTATTTTAAATATCTGATTTATTACTTGAATTATCGACCAAAAAGGTGATTTTGTAGTCCACAGCCCCCTTAAATGAACAATTTGGAAGAACATGACAAACTTATTTTTACAGTAAACGTTCTTTACATTGATCCGGTGTACAGTTACATTGGATTAGTATATATTTGAACCTTGCATTGATACTTCCAAGTTTCATGAGGTTTAAGGTATCAACATGAAATCTAGCAATCATAATGATTGGTTTCAAGTTAATCGATAAAGTTGTGTGTATGAATGATTTTTTTATTTACCTATGCATCAGAACAAGGAATCGCCATTGAATGCTATGAATGTACTAATACACCACTAGCCCCAGGGCCGGCAAACTGTGGGGAACCTTTCAGTCTAGATGGTATTCCTAAAGTACAATGCGATGGACGGTGTTATGTAAGTTATTCTTCATGTAGTACATTTGTACTTCATTGCTATTTTCAATCATAAAAACAATGATAGGTTCGTTGTTTTATAATCAACTTTGAAATATACCTTTTATCATGTTCATTGGAGTTTTAGATAATGAAAACGGACTTATCAAACGGAAGATACATCCCATTGTGTAAGGCATGGTGGTGTCACCCTTTTGACAAAGTGCAACCAAATGTGGGGGGGGGGGGGGGGGTGGGGTGTGATAACATTATGGTTTGAAATAAACAAAGACATTTTCTCGTCTGCTAATCTTTGGTTTCCTTCCCTTTTTTTTTAACTGTCATTAGTTATGGTTGTTCATATAAAACTAATGATTCTTTATTTTACAAAATGTTTATTATTAGGCACTTTTGAATAGATAATTAAGTACTATTTGGTGACTTTGCAGTGGCTTAGGTTATTCCTTTTAATCACAGAATAACTTCTACTGCACCAGAGAACGCCCTTTCTGGTAAGGGACGCACCCCGGGGACGCACCATTTGATTTTCAGGTGGGGGGGGGGGGGGGGGGTAGGAAGTTTGGTTCGGGGGAGAATTTATTTTTTTTGGCCGCCGCAAGGGTGATTTTTTTAAATTTTAATGTATCCATTCATATTGAGTTGGGTGGGGGGTAGAATCTTTTTTTGTTTTTGTTTACTCATCAGGGGGGGATTTTTTTTTTGTTGGTCTGCATAGAGGGGGAATTTTTTTTCTTCCGAAAACTTCCTACCCCCTCCCCCCCCCCCCCCTGAAAATCTAATGGTGCGTCCCTAAGAGGTTGTTGATGCTAATAGTGTCAACATGTGATTGAACTTTGGAGCTAATTCACAAAATGTATACATTACAGCTACATTTTAATTATTATGATGATTGTGTGGACCATCCCATGCATTTCAAAATCATCGATGATGTATCCCTAAATCCCGCATCCTACAACTTTGGCAGCGATTGAGTATGTCAGTTTATTTCGTTCTAACATACTTTGCATATAGACATATTTTCCCTTTGCCTAAACGGGTAAACAATATATCTAGCAACATCCAGTATTCAGTTTAATGTATTTGATAAAGTAATGCATAACCCCTGCTGCTTAACCCCAAGACCACTTCTTTACCTATTTATTTCCTCAAATATTCCTCAAAATGATCCAAATAGAAACAAAGCAATGTAATCACGCAAGCGTGAAGAACATAGTATCCCTTCAAATTGAATTTAAACAAAGAATCATTTGTTATTTGAACAACCATAACTAATGTTAGCTTAGTTAGCAAAATACGGTCACAACGGTTTAGATTAGCAGACGGAGACTGAGAATATTTTAGTTATTTAAAAAACAAACATTTTACACTTTGTCGAAAGGGTGAAATCATCATCTTTTACACAATGAGATGTATCGTCAGTTTGACCATGAAAGTACCAGACTCGTACTTCCTTTGTTAGACAAGTCCGATTTGCATGATCTAATGAAAGGTTACAATACAAAACAACCAACCTAATATCATTAATTTATTTTTATGATGAGAAAAAATAATGAAATTGGTGCATCTATCATTTCTATGGGTAGGCCTACTAATCACATTATGTTCCCATCCCTTAACACTTTGGACCGGTGATTTTGACATTTCGCCGGTAATAAATCATGTAATATGTTGTCAATCCAATATGTGGCCCATTTGCAGAGTTATGAATTGGACTTTTAATTGGACCACATGGTGGGAAATAGACACATCCTTAGATGATGTATTACCGGCGAAATGTCAAATCACCGGTCCAAAAATGTTAAGGGTAGTCGAAACATAATGCATTTTGGGACAGCCTGATCAATTGTTAGAACAAGGGATGATTGTTGGCGTATAAAAAGATAAAAACATGATAAATACTTCGTTAAGTTCCCCCAAAATCAGTAGCTATTTTTAAAGTCGGCATGCGACACGGTTGAAAAATGCGACACACGACACATCGCGCCACGGCGACAGCCGTGGTATTTTGTCAACCATGTGACATGTAGACGGTTGTATAGACCACTTTACTTGGGCAAATACCCGTGCTTTCCCATCTTCTCGTCCCACTTTCTCTCCCCTCTCTCCCTCTCTCCTTTTAATTTTTTTTTACAACATTTACTGGGTGGCACGGGACCCCGCCCACCTGGATCTGCTACTGACGGCTTCAATGAAATACGCGTTTAGGGGGTGTCTGAAAAATCGTTGGTCAAGCAAGCTTACAACTTGATATCTTAGTGATGGTAGGTGTGCGAGTTAGCCTTTTTGCCACCTAAATGAAGCAAAATGAATGTGATGATGGTACGCATGTAATTGAATAAAGCGCTTTGGTAAATGAAAAGACCTATAGGCCTTAGAACAGGGTATTGTTTTATTTATGTGCAAATGATCAAATACAAAATGGGTTACAAACACTCGCTAGCCTACACTTGATCTATACTGCTCACAAAAAGTATCGAAACACTTAGAAATGATCCAATATATAACGGCTCGAAAGGGTATGCATTAATCGAAGCAAATAACCAAATGCATAATTCTGTTCTGCGTATTTTGACACCTTGATCGATGAGATACGATGTTGCGGAGCGGAGTTATTGTCATTTCAATGGTCGTGGGTCCAGTTTCAAAAGTGACAATCATCCTATAGAAAGAGGTTTGCATTACTGTTTAGAATGATCAGATTCGTGATTTTCAATAGGGATGAGTGTTACTTTTGAAACTGGACCCACGATCATTGAAATGACAATAACTCCGCTCCGCATCATCGTATCTCAACGATTGAGGTATCAAAATACGCAGAACAAAATTATGCACTTGGTTATATGTTTCGATTAATGCATACCTTTTCGAACTGTTATATATTGGATCATTTGTAAGTGTTTCGATACTTTTTGTGAGCAGTTTATTTCAGCATGTTGAGTAACTAGCTGATTGTCGATATCTCATACGCGTTCCGGTTAAGAAAAAAAGTTACATAAATGAATACATGTATTATAAAAGCACCGTTTAATTGATGTTACATTATCTACTTTACAGTGGTATGTATATTCCATAATGCAGGGTGTCTCAGAATGATCTATACCGAGGTAATACGATTTTTATCGGTATTAATTTTATTGAAATTGTCCAATAAATAATCTTGCGCACGCGCCCAGCTTTCTTAAGAATTTTAGATTTTGAAAATCTGACATTTCTGATGGAAAGCACATATTTGTTTGTAACGATAGTAGATTTCAAGTTTTTGTTGAAATTATCCATTATGAAAATCTATAAAGTCACTAACCCTTTTAAACAATTAAATATTTCTGAAATGTTATTCGCATTATTATTGCACCCTCTTTTTATTTTAATTAACCTTTTGATAACAATCGATTGTTGTGTGCATAGAAATCAAAGCTTTGATCGAATATTGCAGGATTTGTTTAGCTTGAGTGGTTTTAACTTTCCTTTCTTTGGCGGGTATTTAAAATATGATTTCTGAGGTGTGGGGTTCATTGTTTGAAATGCCAGTAGTGCTAGAGAGAATAGCTGTAAAGATGAATTGTGTGAGTAAAAATATAAAAATACGTTTTTCATCGATTTTCGATTATGTCTTGCCACAGCGGAACAAAAAGAGATATCTCAATGAAATTAACGGAATAAGTAGGAAACATTTCCACCGTCGTATCGTATTTTTTATATTTGTAATATATTTTTGAAACCCGGTATAGATCATTCTGGGACACCCTGTACCTCCATCTGTCCATATAAAAACATGTGCGCACTTGGCAAACTCTAAAAGGGGAAGACCCACTTAGGCCAACCAGTTCCTTAGGGAATTCCCCAAGGTTTGTACAGGGTGTCCCAAAAGTCTATGCACGTTTTTGAAGAGTCATATCTCATAAAATATAAATCATATGGTATAAATTTAACCATATTTTGATAGACGAGATTTGGGAAATTAATTTGATACCAAACACAACTCTATTGGTGAACCCACAACATTATAAAACTGGTTGAAAGTCATTGGCCGTGTGCCAGACCAACCCATACCAAGTACAACACATTGTTGCTAAAGGTGCGCATAAATTAACGGTATGAAAGCAACGTTGCGCATTAGTCACAGTTCACTGCTTACCTTGCAACATTCATGTTATTTAATACCAAACTCGGTCACTCACAACATAAATAAGCGTAGTAGACAACATTGCTCAGCAAAAGTCTTTATTCAAGATGGTTTACAGCATAGATAAGCGAATACAAATTGTATGGTTCTACGCTGAAACACATTCAGTTCAACTTACTCAACAAAAGTTCAAAAAACATTTCAAAGTGAAACGCGCACCAGGAAGAATATCCATTCTGAAGTTGGTGGATACATTTTTGAACACAGGAACATATTCTAAATGGGTAAAGCAACCTTCGATAGGCCTTCAAGCAGCATTAAAATAATCCGCTAAGTTTAAATTTTAACATGTTTGACAGCTGTGTGATGTGTGTGTTCACTTTTCTGTTATGTTATTCAATTGTTTAGGTCTGTGTTTTTGCATTAGCACACGTCTCTGTATACATGGAAAACATTTAAATTAGATTTCACTATAGAAACGAAAATTATGTGTGATATAGTTTGTTATTATGATGATATCACTGTAATGTAAAATTTTGAATATTACAATTGACGGATCACTTTCCGTGTAACCAACTCTACCCGTATTTTTGTTAATCTCAATAGGTATGGATTTATGAACTTTATTCCTCCGAAGTATAAAATTACATTTTTGCAGTAATACATATTTTACTTCTAGGGTGGCATTACAAACAGATGTTACTCCAATGTTTGGTATCAAAATTATTTCCCACATCTCCTCTTTCTAAATATGTATTCATATTTTCAATACGACTTATATTTTGTGAAATACAAAGCTTCAAAGTCGTGCATAGACTTTTGGGACACCCTGTATTTCTCCATGTGGAAGAATTTGCCATCGTGGGGCTCCAGCTCTTTGATCGGGATCAGGAGGGAGACTCTCATATTTGCCCATTGTTGAGATTTGGCTCACAGTATAGCGCACTATCAGTTCTTCACCCGGAAGTTAAGCGTAAACTGTCGATCATTCGTTGTGAATGAATATTCCATGACTATTCATGACCTCACACGATGTGATCGTCGCGATCCGGCATCCTTCCCAACTGATCTGGTTACAATATTCATAAAATGCAAATAACGCCACGGCCCTCCTCTGTCACTGCCAGACGAAGCCATCTAAAATTTAAAATTCGTATTTTGTGCTACGTAAATTAATTTCAAATAACCAATTCTTAATGTTTTGTGTCATATAAGAACTAAATTCTGCCATCATCAAAGCAAATCAGTTCTACTCTAAATCACAATCAGCTTTTTTTTAACATTGATATACTATTTCTGTGCCACAAATCATGTTTTGAGCAGATAAAAACCACCACGTCTCATGTCGTCTGGTTTCCTACGACCATGATACTCGCCAACTATAAAACCTTCACCGTGAATTTGGTTTTAGTAGGCGAATTTTTTTCTTCTGAGGAGTGACCTATCCCATAATTATATAATCCCTGTCGGGATTCAATAACCCAAACTTTAAACAGTTATTGTGTTCACCACAGGCGAATTCCAGCGTCACTACCAGCCAGGGTCAACCGTTTACGGTACTGTCTAGAGGTTGTGTTACCAACGTGGACGAGGAGTGTCGATCAGCTATGTGCCAAGATATCCAAGCCCCCGGTGGCACCGCATCCGGAAGATACTGCTCCTACTGCTGTACGGTAGACTTGTGCAATTCGTTGGGGTTAGAGGATGCAGCTGCTGCATCTGGATCCTTTGACTGCTGGTCATGTGAGGCCGATGTGGTGGACGGTATGGAACCCCAAATCAAATCATGCGGTAGTGATGATTTTGATGGTCAGGGTGCATTGTCCTTACCGTGCCAAACACAATGTGTGGTAAGTGGTATTTGTTTCTGAACTGTTTTAAACTGAAATTGTCTTAAAATTAGAAACAGAGCAGTTATTCAGAAATCATAAAAACAAAAAACTGACCAAGTCCAGTTTTATTTATATTTATCGTTTTCATATGAGTCATTATAATGTGAAGATAGGAAAAGTAGCCTAACATAACTATGTTCAAAATAACTCGGCAATTTCCAATCCAATGTTTGCATGATTTTAAAAATTTTAAAGAAAATATTTCGAAAAGAGCTTGATACCTTCAACCTTTATACTTGTCAGCGAGAACTTAAATGTCAACGGGCGGGTGTGTCCATGTATAATACCGAGAAAACCCCCATTAACTGGGAATAAAACGTGTGGCGAAGATCAACAATTTGCGGATGTACATACGAGGGGGTATCAAAAGGTTCTTGACATCACCCAGAGGTGAAGGAGCTATATCGATGAAATTTCGTCAGTGTAATCACTGGTCCTTAAAAACATTATGGTGCAAAAATGGTCTCATAAGTATGTTTACTTTTTATACAGGTGGCGCTAGATGCCAAGGCCATGTAAATCAACGACGGTGATGTGTATATGGTAAATTATAATGGTCCAATAACTGATTTTTGTAGGACGCCTTCCAGAAGAATATTATTCTCAGATTTTAAAAAAAAAATTATCATTTGTCACTCGTAGGTCTCAATTTATCTCTGTAAATGACAAAAAATTTAAACCTCATACTCCTCTGGAAGGCTACCCACAAGGATCCGTATTTGGACCATTATCGTTTACCATGTACACAGCACCGTTGGGAGACGTCATTGATTTACATGGTCTTGGCATCTAGCGCCACCTGTATAAAAAGTAAACATACTTATGAGACCACTTTTGCACCATAATGTTTTTAAAGACCAGTGATTACACGAAATTTCATCGATATAGCTCCTTCACTTCTGGGTGAAGTAAAGAACTTTTTGATACCCCTCGTATTAACCATGTTTTAACATTTAAAAATGCTCTTAAAAATAATTAAAGCATTAACTAAATGCACTATGCACTTATTTTCTCTATCAATTCTTCTTAACAGGGTATAACAAAAGTATGAAGAAAGCAGAAAACTGTTATCTGCATGCTTATATTTTAAATATCATATATTATTCTGATATGGAAAGTTCATTATACTGATCCAGGGTAAAAGTACTCACGGGTACGTTTCGGATACAACTGTATCCTTTGCCAACATTTTTGGTAGTGATGGTCTCGTCGACTCTTGACGATTTTTGCAATCTTGGAGTTGCCAGTTGATTTCCCATCTGGGGATTTTTTGCCAGATGATAAAAAGATCATCGAAAATCAAATGGCAACTCCACGACTGCAAAAGAAGTCATGAGTTGTCAAGATCATCAACCAAAAGTGTTGACAAAGGATTCAGTCATAGTTATCCGAAACGTATTAGTAGAGTCATTATCTTGGATTCCGTGACCATTTTCTTCCTACCTTAGTCTGTTAGTGAATTTGTCAACCAGAACCATTTTAAAAGAAAATGAGCTCCCATGCATTTCTCATAAGTGACGGAAACGTTCTTTTATAGCGCAACTTCCAAAAATGGAAGCCATTCAGGCCCACGAATTCAAATGGCTTTAATTAAGCTAAAAAGCACACCAAATTGTTCGGCTGAGCATAAGGATTCTGAAAAAGTATAGTTTGCTCTACTTCTGATGTTTGGTTAACAAGTTATCGGGTAAAACGTAAAAAGGTCGTTTACCTTTACATATGGGGTCAAAATTTAAACTTGCTCCG
Organism: Ophiura sarsii; assembly: GCA_035610835.1. Classification (NCBI taxonomy): domain Eukaryota; kingdom Metazoa; phylum Echinodermata; class Ophiuroidea; order Amphilepidida; family Ophiuridae; genus Ophiura; species Ophiura sarsii. The sequence goes on from CM069443.1 coordinate 22,910,096, forward strand.
ATTTTGAAAAACAATATGTCATATTGTTCGTATGATCACAAGGATTCCAGAATAGGGGGGTTTTTTACCACCGGGAATATTTTGTGTAGGTCAAAAAGTCAAGGTATACTGACCTATATAGAATCTGACCTTTTGACCCCCTTTATAAGGTACAACAGCCACTCTAGGTGGTAAAAACTATCATTTCTATAATCAGACGAACAATTTGAGATATCATTTTTTCAATATGAGAGCAAGTTTAAATTGCAAAGGTTACGACCTTTTTACGTTTTACCCGATAATTCGTTAACCAAACATCGGAAGTAGAGCAAACTTTACTTTTTCGGAATCCTTATTATCAGCCAAACAATTTGGTGTGCTTGTTAGCTTAATTAAAGCCATTTAAATTCTTGGCCCCTGTATGACGGCCATTTGGGAATTTGTGCTATAAAAGAAAGTTCCCGTCTCTTTAGCTTTTGAGAAATGCATGGGAGCTCATTTTCTTTTAAAATGGTTCTAGTTGACAAATTCACTAAGAAACCAAGGTAGGAAGAAAATGGTCACGGAATCCAAGATAATGACTCTACTATACATGTAAGTACCTTTACACTGGATCAGTATAATAACTTTCCAATATCAGATTATAATCAACGATGAACCTATGTGGTCATATATTATTATAGATCTGTATCTGAATTGAGGTTATTCTACCAAAACATGTCAAAGCCGATGTATTTTTACATGATAATCGGTTTTATCTGCTCCGACTTATCGGTCCTACACTGTGTCGTTAATAACTTCCTTTCTATTACCATCTTTAGAAAATGAAGTCTCCTGCAGGAGAAGCAGGCATACCAGCTAAAATCACACGATCATGCGATGTCGGAAACATGTGTCTACAAAATCTTCCTGGCTATGCCATTGACTGCTGTGATGGTGATCTATGTAATGTAGGCGGTATAAAGGATGATAACGAAGATGACGCTGACGATGATGATGAATCAAGTACGTCGTGCTTTAGGCGGGGTTTCCATACCGGATCACAAAGTCACAAATATTGTAATATTTCTGGTTAAAAAAACTCCACTAGATTCAGCTTATTTGTTAAAACAAATAAACTGAATCTACAGTATTGATCAATCAATATTACATTATTACTTGAAATCTTAACACTCTACCAATCGAGCGCAGTATATAGGCCTACTTTACAAGTATTTATCACAAGATATATGTCAATATCGGTAATTAGCCTTGGATATAGTTGGGTTTAACTGGCAAATGTTATGCAGCATTCCCAAGCACAACTTATCACAACCCACACTCATAACAAAAATGATTACAGTCATGTTTTCACCGCGCACATGCAAGATGTTGCCATCCTATATGAGTGCACACCACCTAATAATATTTTGCATTCTGGCAATACCCGGCAGTGTTTGAAATTAAGATTGATCCCACCATAAGTCTAATATAACATCCTAGAAAAGGTAAAAGGTGCTGTAAATATAACTAAATGTTTCATAATTTGGCATTTGTAGGTTATTTCCTCCACATTAGGCCCAAAATATCTAGCTTTTTCTTGAACAGTATCATTTTTCACGATTTTACTGTTTCCACCAATTTAGAGCTAAAGGCAGCCTGTCGTACCTAATATAGATATCATTGGCCCGTAGCGGGAAAAAATGCTGGTTACCACCCACAAAAATGATTGTTTTTAAGCAGAAGACATCTTGATCTTCAATAAAAAGAATGATTTGAATGAACCAGTTTGCTCTATTCTAAGGTGAAAAAAATTAACACGAACTTGACCTCTTTTAACCACACAAACCAATAGGAACTGATTTGATGGTGTGGGACCATATAGATAATTATCATAAGTGTAGTAACCCCGTTCTTATTTAACGACACATTCACGTATGCTATGAGGGTTTTGGCCAAGTATGTTGTTAAATGCTAACGCTTCTTCTATTCTGTTCGCGGTTGTTGATAAAAGCTTTTAAAGGAAAAAGAATACTATATTAAGGTACGATTTCTATGAATAGTATTGCGGTCGATGTATTACAGCCTAAGTTTCACATTTATATTGATATGATCTGTCATAACTACGCCCTTTTATGACACTTACATCCGCACCACTAATTTGCTCGAAATAGCTCTTAGTGGTTATTGTTTTCGTATCCCAGGCCAATAGCACGGTATGATAATCGTATTCCTATTTCATAGACTGTGATGCAAATATCAGGGCGGGCTCTACATGCACTATTATACAGTTTGATAACATTAGAATCGTAATGAAAGTATTCATGTGCAGGCATTTTTAAAGGGTATATCATATAAGGAAGTAGAACGTTAGCAACCGGTGTGCAGCCCCTTATGGTAATTGTCTGACATGTAGGCTGTCGTCTAATATCAACAAAATAGTGTTGTGTGTTCCTAATAATATTACCCTAGGAGATACGTGCCGTCAATCAGAATTGTTCCTGAACTTATCCAAGCCTATCTTATGTTTAAAACATGCGCTGATTCCATAACAATCACTCTTACGGACCCACTCACGACATTGTGGTCTTTCTGACCATGTTTGGTAAAAAAATAACAATTTTGACCATTTTGGGGATAAGAAAATCAGTATAGATGGTTTCATGAGTTTCATCTAACTTAAGGTGAAAAAGGCTTTGGTTTCCATAAAATAATACTCTTATTGGATTAACATTAATAATTCCGGTTATTATATACCAAAAGTTCAATTGTTATAATGTTTTGGGTAAAAATTTTTTTTTTGCTATGGACGTTTTTACGAGGTGAAAAGTGATCCTGGTTCAATAAAAATAAAAAAAATTCTCATTGGCCTAACGTGCGAAAAAGCTGGTTATTTCAGCCATTTTTAATCATAAATATCAATGTTGACCATATTTAGTAAGAAAATCAGAATATAGCTAAATATATTTTCATGTACGAAGGGAAAATTGTCAATTTTGACCATGGGGTAAGAATTCAAAATGATGTTTGCCTAGATAGCCTATGTTATGTTGAACTTTTCCAAATTACAAAAATATTACTTAAAATGACTCCACGCTTGACATTTCGCTTGTTAAGGGGGGGGTGTGGACTCTCAGCCTCCGTAAAACTGCCGTAACTTCTTCAATATTTATTTAATCTTTATAAACGTATACAGTTTTTTGCAGAAAAGGGTTCAATAAATCCAACCATGATAATGAAATTGACCATTTTGGAAAACAATTATAAAAAACACCTTTTTTGACCCATTTTAGGTTTGGAAAAGATAACTCAAAATATATTTTGTTAAATTTTGTCATACTAGTTTTATGATAATCCTGATAACATTCCCCAGGAGTGGTTTTTTTAATTTTTAATATCTTATTTTTTATTTTTTGAGTTACAGACCAAAAGGTGCCAAAAAATTTGATTTTTTTATCGCCAAAATCATGAAAATCACCATTTTCCACCTATACAGGCTTATGAAACGTCTATGGCACGATTCTGACTTTTTACTCAAATTATGATCACTAAAAATTGACCCAAAATGTCATAAAGTTGGGTTAATAAGGTGGTTTTTTTAAGAACCAGAACCCCCCTTTTTACCTTAAATATGCTCGTGAAAATAACTTTGGCAAGACTCTGAATGTTTATTGACATTTTTCGTAAATAAATGACCGAATATCCAAAATTTCACAAGTGAGGCCAATAAGAATTTTGTTTATGGAATCAGGACCACTTTTTCATGAAAACATCTTTAGCAAAACTCTTATTGTTTATAAGGAAGCAAGACCATTTTCCACCTCACATAGGCTTATGAAAACGTCTATAGCAAGATTCTGTATTTTTACCCAAAATATGGAAAACTGAACTTTTTTGGTAAAAACAATGGCCTAAACATGCTAAATGACCTACATTTCCCAATTTAATCCAATAAGAGTATATTTATGGAAACTGGACACTTTCTTTTATATATTACCTTATACAGTTATAGATAAGCTCATGAAAACATTTATCAAAGATTCTGATTATTTTATCCCAAAATAGAAAAAAAAATTGTCATTGTCGACCGAAAACGTCCAAAACGAACAAAATGTCGTGAGTGCGGTCAATAAGAGTGATTTTTTTTAACCCAGTACATTTTTTTACATAAGATAGTCTTGTCAAACCTTCCTAGGAAGAAAATCTGATTAACGGCAGGTGATGGTTGGGTACACCGACTCTCGTTGTTGTAGCAAAGTAATTCTGTCGATATCGTTCCCATGTTTACAAATCAATATTATAGTTGGGATTGCGCAATAATTGGGATTATTTCATTTCAGTTCAATGTTGGAATTGTGACAGTGATGTAGCAGACCAACAATCTTCGTGTTTCAAAGGGATTTTTCCCGCCGAAAATGCCACTAAAATTGACTGTCCAACACGGAAGTGTATCGTAAGTTTTAAATAGCTTTCTATTTCTTACAACTTTTATTACAATAATCAAGTGCGAAAAGCCCCATTCCTTATTATGTGAAGCTGATCAACAGAGAAAGGTGACTAGAAAATGGAGAAAGGTCTCAGTAATTTAGAGAAAGGTGACTAGAAAATGGAGAAAGGTCTCAGTAATTTAGAGAAAGGTGACTAGAAAATGGAGAAAGGTCTCAGTAATTTAGAGAAAGGTGACTAGAAAATGGAGAAAGGTCTCAGTAATTTAGAGAAAGGTGACTAGAAAATGGAGAAAGGTCTCAGTAATTTAGAGAAAGGTGACTAGAAAATGGAGAAAGGTCTCAGTAATTTAGAGAAAGGTGACTAGAAAATGGAGAAAGGTCTCAGTAATTCAGAGAAAGGTGTGTAGAATGTAGAAAGGTATCTGTAATTTAGAGAAAGGTGTCTAGAATCGAGAAAGGTCTCTGTAATTTAGAGAACGGTGTCTAGAATGGAGAAAGGTCTCAGTAAGTTTGAGGAAGTTGTCTAGAATCGAGAAAGGTCTCAGTAATTTAGAGAAAGGTGTCTAGAATGTAGAAAGGTCTGTGTAATAGTCTTGGAAAGGGAAAGGGAAAAATGTAACCATGGTAACACTAACACAGTTTTTCGGTTATTTTAATCTTTTGCAGCCATCTTGGATATTTTAAAATACTCAAACTAGATCTAGGCTTTATCATATATAATAATATAGTGAATGCTGTCCCATTAGATTTGGGGGTGTTGGTATTATAGTATGGTCATTTACAATACAATACAATTTTGTTAGGTCATTTAACATCAACTTAACCATAATGGCGGTCATTTTGGAAAGTGATACAGAATCAAAATTGTCACAGAGGTGGGCCTTATATCTAAAAGCAATAGCTTAACAGTTTAGAACATACTAGTTGGTGAATGTGATGTAATATACATTCTTACACTATCTATTCTGGATTATCATACACTCATGTAGACTATTTTTACATTTACAGCGGCCATTTTGGTGGTCATCTTGGATTTAAAGTATGTTATTACAATTCAAATATACTGGATATGAGTTACCAGTGGTCTAATACATACATCCCAATGTTATAACTATACTTTCATCTTACATTTTGGTTGATATTATCCCATTTTATGGAATTCCGACAATTTGTTCAGTCATTTTGGGACCCATTTTGGGGACCATTTTGGATTTTTAAGTATGTTAACAAAGCAAAAACACTCGGATGTGAGTTACTAGTGGTCTAATACATACATCCTATCATTAAAACTATATTGTTATCATACATTTTGGTTGATATTTTCCCATTTTATGGAATTTGACAATTTTTGCAGCCATTTTGAGACCCATTTTGGGGCCATTTTGGCAGCCATTTTGGATTTTTAACTATATCAACAAAGCAACAATATTGGATATGAGTTACTAGTGGTCTGACACATACATTCCATCGTTAAAATCATATTCTAATCATACATTTCAGTTGATATTATGATCATATTTGACCATTTTTGGCCATTAATTTGGCGGCCACTTTGGTTTTAAAGTATGTTAACAAAACAAGAATACTAGATATGAGTTTCTAGTGGTCTAATTCATACATCCCATTGTTAAAGCTATACTCTGAACATACATGTTGGTTCATATATGCCAATTTATGGAATTTTACCATTTTTGGCGGCCATTTTGGCGGCCATCTTGGTTTTCTGTGTGTTAAAAAAGCAAAAGTTCTGGATATGTGTATCTAGTGGTCTAATACATATATCCCTCTATTAAAACTATACTTTCACGGTTTTCACCATACATTTTGATTGCTATATGTCATTTAATGAGATGAAGATTGGCGGCCATTTTGAAATTCCAAAATGGCTGCTATAACGGATTTTAAAAATGTGTAAACGTTGGTTTTCACTTTCTGTAGACCTTTACCTTCATGAAAATGCAAAAATTAGCAACTCCCCACAAAATCCAACGAATCTACTGCAAAGTACATAGTGGCCCTAACTCTTTATCCCTGCATTATCTGTTCTTGGATTTCTTTCAGACTTACACAACCGACATTTCTGAGTCAGAATCGTTGTATTCCCGCTCGTGCATCACAGCTAATATGAACCTGATTGGTTACTGTCATGGAAACATCCCGTCAATCAAAAACGTCAAATGTTGCGAGGGGAATCTGTGCAATACAGCCAGTAACACACGCGGCTTCATTGGTGTATCGTCCATCATCGGTGGTTTTGCTTTATTTGTTTTTCTTGGATGGATATAGAATCGGTCATTAACCCTTTTTTAAAAATTAATAATGAGAATATTGTTTCTCCGAACATCCTAAAAAGTGTTTATTTATTCTGCCGCGACAAAAGAAAGTAACTCCATTTTTCAAAATTGAGTTATTTGCATGAATACACTAAAAATAACAATATCTTTCAGTATAATAACGGTAGAGTAAATCCTATGAAAAACCACCACAAAAGGAAGCAATGACCAAATTAGTAATCAATTACATTGAATTGTTCACACTCTATTGTTGACAAACTAAATGTTATTCATTTATCAAAACACATATTTAATCCAAATAATTAAATGTTTCACAGATAAATCAAGGATAATTCAGTTCTTGCCATATATCTCAAAAGCATCAAAATGGAGTTACTTCCCTTTGTCGCATTGAGGCAGTATTGTTTCCTAGTTATTTTCTTAATGCATGTGGCCGTTTGGACATAGGAAATTCTTTTGAAGTGACTTTTCAACCAAATTATCCTGGCATTTAAAATATTAAGAAAGAAAAAAAATTACGAAAGATGACTGACGTCCAGTCAAATGCGGATGATTAAAGGAATACCAAACATCGTATACTGGTATGTTACCTTAACATACTTTACTCATTATTGATTATAACATTTACACAGAATTCAGGTTAATTACACTTTCAAACTCATAATAATTATTATGGATAAGTAATTTTTTCACATTTTAAGTAACCAACTCTCTTTAATGGTATTATATTGTTTTATACACCGGTCTTCAATATTTTGAAAGGTGATTTATTTTGAACAGCATTTTCGCCGAACGTTGGACAATCTGAATATTACAGACACACAACAGGCGAAGAAACATTCATCGTGAAGCGCTCAGTAATCTGACACAGAGACGTAGATATTTAATACGAATAGAAGGGTGTCTATATAAAAATGTACCGCCAGAATTGTTTTGTATCGTTGGTCAGCTCCAAATTGGCGAGCCTCGTTACTACAGCGAATTGATACGGAAGGTGCATGTGCACATGAACGTAACATAGCACTGTGCATCGAATGCGTGACGCGTGCGTTTGACCAAAATCCGCGTGCATATAGGCTGTCCCAACAAAATGATTAGTACCCATCGATGCCCAAAGTTCAATACATTTTTACATCATAAAAATCAATGAGATTAGATCCGTTGTTTTTCTATCATATTTGCTATACTGTACCCTTTCTTTAGAATTTTAGATCATGAATATCGGACTTATTTTAATGAAGTTACACTCCATTGTGTTGTGTAAGACATGGTGATTTCACCTTTTTGGCAAAGTGCAAAAAAATGTGTTTTTAAACAGCTTGTTTGAAAGAAACTAATACATTCTCTTAATCTCTTGTCTGCTAATATATTTGGTTCCTTTCTATTTTAAACTGCTGTTGTATCATATTGTTGTTCAAACCATTAATATTCAACTATTTATTTAAATGTATTTAAAAAAAAAAACTCATTTATTTATTTCTATACATATATTTAAAACTTAAATTGAATGGTAAATTTATTTATTCATTTATAAACCTATTCATTTCTATATTTATTTATTTATTTATAATATAACTGGTTGCATAATTATTCATTTATTCATTTATCATTTTTATTTATTTATCTATTTGCTTTGTTTATTTATTTCAGCATTTTGTTTATTATTTTTATTTATGCTGCCAAACCGTTTAGCACTAAACTATGGCTGTAACTTATATTGCGTTCCAGTAATGCCATGCAAGAATCTTGCACAATTATCATCTACCGGTATGCGATTGCTTCTTCTGCCACATAACTTTAGCAACTAAAAGCTGTATTTACAAATGTTGCTATTTTTGCTCTTTCTATTTGCCTCATATCGCAATTTCCTTTTGACCGCCACCTTTCCATTTTAATGGAATTTTTATTGAAAACTATAACTATTTTCTTTGAAAAGGAATAATGATGGATTTTAAGTATAGCTTAAAAACTATATTCAATGGAGCATGATTGAGGAGAAATAATGGTTCTGTCATAGTCGTCAGTTTATAATTAATTTCCAACTTTACATTGCAATTTAGGCCTATATTCAATATTTCATTAGAATTAATTCATCATGATTTCGCTTACAATATTACACATAATGATGACCAGCATTATACAGAGTTTCACAGTATCAAAAAAAACATAATGGAAACATAGTATATGTCTGAATATGTTCACTTGTATATAGTATATATACGAATGTTAATTCCACACGATTTGCGTAAAATTCATATTAGGTGTGGTAATCTGGTTTTGACATAATATTGTAAACAACATATTATATCAAACAGAAACATTCCAATTGGGGCTCAATTTTTTTAAAAATAAATGTACTCAGCCATTTCATCATTTTTGAAAAGATTTACACCTTTTCTGTTTAATTATGAGATTGATAAAGCTGAATATCTAACATGACCGTGTATGTTATTGTAATACATTTAACATCTCAATAAATTACATAATTTAAGGTTTATTAAAATACGCTGTATTAAATTGTTACTGGTTTTTCTTGTTAACTTACCATGTTGTTGGTTCCATCAAAATTATAGAACCATTTTTCAAAAGAATAACCATTTAAACAGCAAATAAGCAAAACAATAAGTAGGCCTACACCAGTGGTTCTTAACCTGAGGGTCGTGGCCCCATGGGGGTCGTTTGGGGTTTTCCAGGGGGTCATAAATATAGGGTTTTTTCTGGTTACCAAGGCTGGCAGGGGCGACGGAAGTAAACAGAATTCGGAAGGAGTAGGGGGAGCGAGTCCAACTTTTGTTTTAAAATGTTGAAACATGTAGAAAATGGTCCAATATGACGCCAGATACACTTCCCCGGAAATATTTTAGGGGAATGTCCCTCTCTTCCTACGTTCTTTTACCCTAAATTTTCATCCAAGGATGGTATTGAATATTTCAATCAACAGGCCTTCTCTCTGAATGTTAATTGGAATGAAAATCCACTATTAATGTTAATTGGAGTGAAAATCCACTCTTGTGGAATGAATTCACAAAGTGACAGTGATTTGTGGGAGCACTATACAGATTGGATCATGGTTTTGCCACTCCAGAGCCAATTCAAATGATTAAATTGGACTAGATTAAAAATGTAAGATAACTCACCCTCTGAAGTGGAATAAGTGATATTACTCACTCTTTAATTTTGCGGTGATGTTTCACTATTTTGGGTGGCTCTCCCAAGTCACTCTCTCTCTCTCTCGCAGATAGCCCAATGTCATTTGACGATAAGAACAATAAAAATGTAAAAAAACATATATTTTGGCTTAAAAAGATGTGTTTAGGTTAAAACGTTATATAACAATGGACGTAATTTTTGGGTTTGGGGATTTATTTGCACTACACACACAAATAGTTGTACAACACTTGGGTGATTGAAACTTAGTATTTCATGTATTTTTGAGAATGATAAACTTTTTCTTTATAACTGATTATTTATCAATTATACAAGGGGTATCAAAAAGTGTTTGAAATCACCCAGAAGTGAAGGAGCTATATCAATGAAATTTTGTCAGTGTAACCACTGGTCCTTAAAAACATTATGGTGCAAAAATGGTCTCATAAGTATGTTTACTTTTTATACAGGTGGCGCTAGATGCCAAGGCCATGTAAATCAATGACGTCTTCCAACGGTGATGTGTACATGGTAAATTATAATGGTCCAATAACTGATTCTTGTGGGACGCCTTCCAGAAGAACTTTAGGCTCAGATTGTTTTTTAAATTTTGTCATTTGTCACTCGTAGGTCTCAATTTATCTCGGTAAATGACAACATTTCTAAGCCTCATAATCCTCTGGATATCTGAAACTACCTCTAAACATGAAATAAGAAAATTGAATTTTTCACCTAAAAACACACATTTTTGGCCTAAAACAATGTCTCAGAATCTAACAATTACGTGTTTTTACATTTCTACTTATATCTACCACATGTTAAAATATTTCCACCATTTTAACGATAATGGCATTCTAGGTCTTTTACAAACCGTACTACATGTATCCAGGAAGAGTAGGCTATTGATGCGAGAAGCAGGACTATCACTTTAATATTAATATCATTTTAATCCATAGCGAATTCTCTTACGCAATGTGCTAACTACTCGTAGTTTACGTCAAAATCTTCCTGAGTCAACACCTGCGAATTTATCGTGCACATTTAAATATAAAAGCATCAGCCAACCACGATCCGACTTCTAGGTTTATCACAATTGATGCAATAGCCGATACCCTCCTAGCATTTACGGGTAGAATCCACGTGGATGCAGTACTCTTTTCGACTCTTGTTTCTCAGACCGACGGACGCCCTGACGATGCTCTCCAGATGACGATGTGTCTACAACAGTACAAGTCCCGGTGTTTTCTCTTCGTATTTAGAGGTAACACATGGTCGTCCCAGAAGGTTTAAATACCCCCTATTCATGCTATTTGACGGCGTTTCAAGAACAATTTTGCTCATTTGACCACGCCCCCCCCCCCCCCCCCATTTTCGTGCAAAAACGAGGACATTTTACCTGAAAAAACACCCATTATTTACCATATCAAGGACACTTTATAAATAGACCCCCTTTTTTGCACAAAAACGAGGACACATTTGGTTCAAGATATTCCCTTTTACAATTATGTATACACAGACAGATGAGCGGACATGGATCGTCAAATATAATAGGCCTATTCCGTTTTGGGGTGTATTTTCGCGGACAATAAAATCACCCCTTATTTTCACTGGGGAAATTGCGGACGTGATAATGAGATACCACTTTTCCGCGATTTTTGTGAACGATCATTCCTACCAAAAGTCACTAGACATTGTTCTGGTCAAAGACCAAGAAACCTTGATTTTTTTATCGTGCCGTGATCTTCTTGTCTTATAAAAAGACATAAGATGCAACAAGTCCGACCAAAATCGAAGCATGTCTTAGATTTGAACCCTGTGTAGGTCAGTGACCAATATTGACCACTTCTTGACCTTTGACCCGAGGTCATGATTAAAATATGCTCTTGTCCCATCAAACGACATAAGATGCAACAAGTCCAGTCCAAATCGGAGCATTTTCCCACGATAAAGGCCAATGACCCCTACTGACCCCATAAATACTATAAGGGAATTTATAATCGCCTCAGATTGTGAACACAACCCCGAGGCGCATAACATATGAACAAATATAAGAACATAACGAAGAATATACATTATAGATTATACATAAATAACTTAAAATGCAATTAGGCCTACAACCAATGTTAAAAATATAAGACATATGAAATGTCACTGTTTAATAGCTGAAGATTCAATGTGTGCATTGACCAAAGGAAATGTTGACAAATTCTGACAGTCATCAGTATCCCAGTATTATAGGTCAATGACCCCTAGTGACGCATATTTTTCCTTGCAATTTCAACGCGAATGACAATTTTGTCGTCAAATGTGCTGTGGTTTGACCGGTTCGTTACATCGACTTTATACGTAGCTCAAAATATATATCAAATCATATCCAAAAAGCAAATCTGGGCACATTTTAGGGTATTCAGCTTTTTTTGGCCTATCATCGACAGAAAAAAAGATTTTTTCCTTGCGATTTCAACGCGAACAATATTTGTGTCGTCCATTGTGTTGCGGTTTGACAGGTTCGTTACACTGGCATTATACGTCATTAAAATGTGAAATCATATCCAAAAAGGGAATCTTGTAATATTTTAGGGTATTCAGCCTTTTCGAGCCTAAATCGGCAGAGAAAAACCTTTTTGGCTTGTGATTTCAACGCAAACGACAGTTGTGTCGTCAAATGTTTTGCGGTTTGACCGGTTTGTTACACCGACCTTATACGTATCTCAAAATGCTAAAGTAAAGTCAGGATTTAAAAAAAATTGCCATAGCTCAACGGAAAATTTTAAACAGTCAGATCATGGAATAATCAAAGTTAAAAATCAGAACCATATTGAAAAAATTGTAGGCCCTTCCCCTTCCCCTTCCCCTTCCCCTTCCCCTTCCCCTTCCCCTTCCCCTTCCCCTTCCCCTTCCCCTTCCCCTTCCCCTTCCCCTTCCCCTTCCCCTTCCCCTTCCCCTTCCCCTTCCCCTTCCCCTTCCCCTTCCCCTTCCCCTTCCCCTTCCCCTTCCCCTTCCCCTTCCCCTTCCCCTTCCCCTTCCCCTTCCCCTTCCCCTTCCCCTTCCCCTTCCCCTTCCCCTTCCCCTTCCCCTTCCCCTTCCTCTTCCTCTTCCTCTTCCTCTTCCTCTTCCTCTTCCTCTTCCTCTTCCTCTTCCTCTTCCTCTTCCTCTTCCTCTTCCTCTTCCTCTTCCTCTTCCTCTTCCTCTTCCTCTTCCTCTTCCTCTTCCTCTTCCTCTTCCTCTTCCTCTTCCTCTTCCTCTATCTTCTTCTCTTCCTCTTCCTCTTCCTCTTCCTCTTCCTCTATCTCCTTATCTTCTTTTATCTCCTTCTCCTTTTCCGTTTCATTGCCTTACCGACCCCCGGCTACGCCACTGTGTACCGAGCATTGATTCAAGTGACCTCGGATATTCTCACCAACTTGGTATTGATAGTAAGGGAGTATTCATATATACCTTGGTGGGGCGATTGGAAAAATAGAGGGGGAGATCAACAACAACAAATGTCCCCCAAAAGGGGGGATCACAACAAAAATTGGTACTTAATAGGGTGATCAACAACAACAAAAAATCCATTTTTGGGGGGCGCTACGCGCATACATAAAAGGGTCAACATTTTGTCCGCGCTTTGCGCATACAAAACACACATTTTTATAATTACATGCTTCATGCGCGGTCAAATCTAATAATGCTCGGTAACTTAAACATACAGGAGGGATCAAGAAATAAAAATCACCATTAAAGGGGGGATCAAGAAAAAAAATTACCGGTGTTTGGGGGATCAAGAAAAGAAAAAATGTCCGAGGCTCAACATTTTCCAACACGCCCTACCAAAGTATTTATGAACACTCCCTTATCTGGTCAGGCCCGTAAGAAGGGGGGGCGATGGTGGCGATCGCCCCCCCCCCCCCCTTTGACAATCTTCCCCGGAAAATTTGTACACAGACGCGCGCATTTGTCTTCCCAAAATGCAATATTCTTTGCTACAAGCTTGTTTAGAACCAAAATTTACCTCGAATAGGTGCAAATTCGAAAATTTTCGCGCGCTACGCGCGCATATTTTAATAACATTTTTGTTGTTGTTGAAAACGCCCCCCCCCCTTTGAAAAAAGTGTCTTACGGCCCTGCTGGTTATAGTTTGTTTATTGAGTTCGTTCAAATGAAACGGTCAACACTGACAATTACACGTTTCACAACGCAACCTTGTTTGATTTGTAAACAAATAAAGGTCATGTTCATTGGGGTATAACAAATGGCTATTGTATATATCCCACTGTAACCTGACTCAAGTTGAGTTTTTCCACGGTTGAAAATAAATGATAATAGTTGTCAGTCTGCCCCACGTATTTGACAATAGCAGTCATGAATTTTCTACTGATATCTGCCATTTTAATTACGGTCATCATAGGTAAGTAAAACATTTCTTCTTCAATCTTTAGGCCTACTAAAACAGGTCGAATAGATCTTTTGCTCTCCGTCAATTGTTTCTTTTTATCTAATAGATGTAATTACAGGAAATATATTGTATATATTATTATGTTATTGTGGTTCATTACATCGCTTGATCCAATAAGCGCTGTGTTAGTGTTAAGTATGCAGTCATTCCAAACGTAAGCACATTCATCATTCGTCATCTGCATTCTACATTTTTTGGCTCATAAAAAAGAAAAACCTGGTTTTCGGCGATACACCAAGTGTTTTGATCGATAAACCTGGTTTTTGATCGAAAAACTTTGGTGTTCAAAAACATTGCTTATCATGCTTTTATCGAAGTCGATAAACTTGATCGATTTGGAAAGCAAATTTGTTGATAAACCTATTTTGTCGGCCGCAAAACTAGTTGTTCTATTGTGAATTATACATGACATGGACTAGCATTAGCAGGCCTTATGCGCATGTGGCAGGTGGCACAACTGATATGGTATGCAGAATTATTGTCATCCCTAGTATTTTTAAACATTAATGAATTTAAAATCCACATTATTGCTAACTTCTTTATATAAGCCTTTTCTACATAAGATGACAATATATTCTACATAACATAACAGCAGATAACGCTTAGTCGCTCAATAGACTTTGTTAAAGGTAGATGTTCTGATTGCTGGCCCGATTTTCAACTTGATGTTTTCTATTTTACATGAAAGGTCATCCTTAAAGTTGTCTCATTCCAAAGTTTGAGTTGCATAACTCCAATGGTTCTAATTTTAGAGTTCACAAGGTCACAAGAAATTGCCCATTACACAAAATGGCTGGTGGTTAACCACCTTTGGCAGTAATTCACCACATTTTAACCTATAGTTTCTAAATGGATCACTTCTGGCCCATAATATTTAACAGACATGAGAAAAATATGGGGATTCTTCTGATATCAAAAATCAAAATATCTTGATGTGAAAAAAAATTTCATAGCCCCCAAAATGTGATCGGAACATACACCTTTAAATGTGTACAGCCAATGAATATCCACACGCTGGATTCCACAGTAAGCAGGCTTAAGCAGGCGTACAAACAGTTCACTTTTACGGAGACCTAAAGATTTTGCATCTACTATTGTCAGATTGTATAACGTTTCATGAAATCTCAGTTGAGACCAGGGCGATTGCTGAATTGTCCAAAAAGTCCCATTTCTATTTCTTGTCATTTATATGTACAAGTTTGATGATGCAAAGTGGCGTCATCGTAATAAAATAAACTCGATAGTGAAAGTCACTGTTACTGTGGAACCCATCACCATATTATATATGTTAGACCTTCGAATAAGTGTCAATATTGTAATCAAATTTGAATAAGTTATATACCAGACCACTATAGGAGTGCTGCTGCCAATTACATACGATGTGTAAAAGTTTTACATTCATTTAATAATCTGCTTTATAATCTGAATATTTTTTATTTATCAGGCCAATGCAATGGACTACAATGCCACGAGTGCCAATATCAGGACTTAGGGTCAGGAATTCAGGGACCGTATGGATGCCAAGATCCGTTCAGATCACCGGGCATTGCACAAGTGGAATGCAGTGGAACATGTTATGTGAGTTATGGGGAAACTGCGACATTTATTACGCTTGAATTTTTCGACCATAACGTCCCAATCGCACGGAATACTCAAGATTATATCAAGTCATAATAAATCGTAACCCATTCGCTTGAGTATTCTGGCAATGAGTGATGCAAAATATTACTCTGTCTTTATCAGAGAAGTACAGAGTCAGAAATTTACTCTGAAGCTCGGCGTTTTCATTTCACAATTCCGCCTTAAAAATTGATGACGAAAAGAGTACTGGTACGTCAGCTTTATTGACACTGGTTCTATGAATGCTCGCACGCGCCAACCACTGAGCCAAAGGCAAGACGAATCCGAACACAATGTTAGCATAAAAAGGCAATTCTGTTCCGCGCTGTGCGCACATTTTCATACTAAATTAGAACAATTTTATCGTAAATGGCACCAATTTTTTTTCTTCATGCTGCCCCCAACAAAATTCTTGCAGATTTACATTTCTGATCATAAATCATAAATATATTCTGAGTTTAAGAGCGACACGATTCCTAATAACTTAAAAATCATGGTTTTAGAGTGGGTTAAGAGTGAAAAATAAACTGTACTGGTAGCAGGACTGTTTATTTTCACTCTGCGCCGTGCTTCTTGAAAAGCCGTATAGTTAAGGGAAAAGGCATTTGCATAGTATAAATTTCCAATGTTTAAACTGATAAAACAACGTCATTTGTTACAAAAATAAAGACAAAAGAAGAAGTGACCCCAGTGAAATTCGAACTCGTAAAAGTTTTCATAGCTAATACAAGTCATTATACCAACGTCTTAAACCACTCGGCCACAGTGACAGTTCCCGATTATGGTGACAAAGAATTAACAAATACCAAATACTTATTTGAATATCAATTTTTCCCAATAACCATAAAATGCTGTCCGAGCCGGGGATAGAATATTTTGAAACGACGTTTTATTGCACAAAGAAATTTGATTTTTCTTAATCCTTATAGCTCTAAGTTTGTGTATGTAATACAATTGTAAAAAAGTTGAAATCCCGGTTTTGAACCTAATTGAGGGCGCAGCCTTCATAACATCTCTTAGTACCCCTTTAAAGGTATAATTTTCTTCTATAAATTCTTCATTTGGGTAGCCATTTTCTTTAAATATTTCTCGCTTTCTTATCAGTAATGATGTCAAATACGATGGATTAACTAAATAAATTGTACTTAACCTAAAAAGATCAACTCATTTCGTTTTGTTTATTTAATCAGGCAAATCTGACCAGATTCGAGCTTGATGAGATGACCGCGTATGAAGTAGTAAACAGAGGATGTTTAGCCGATGCTGATGTCACTTGTGAATACTTCCAAGGCTGTCAGGATGTGTCCGGTACACGCCTTTGCCTCTACTGCTGTGATGATGCCGATGGATGCAACGGCCGAAGTTTTGAGGAAGTCGATCAAAGCATCACAAAGTGCTGGCAATGCCAGGCCGAATTGACCCCTGATGGCTTACCGGTCGATCCGAATCATCCATGTGCAAGGAGCGATTTTAATGGATCATCAGATGGCACAAGCATCGGACTCGATGGTGAGGGACCATTGATTTTGAGTTTGCCCTGTTTGTCTGGAACTTGTATGGTAAGTTTGAGCTCGGTTAAAGTGTATCTACATTTAGATTATCAGTATCAGAACAGAAGTGAACAGATTAAAGCAATAAAGGTGCAAAAGACTGAACGAATAAGCACATTAAACCTTTGCGTATATATTTTTTACTTCGACCGGTTGCTAGTGTTTAATTAATATATACGAGGGGTATCATAAAGTTTTAGAAATCACCCAGAAGTGAAGGAGCCAGAAACTTAATTTTGTTATGTGATCCTTCAGACATCTTTAATAAGTCCCTGTGCAAAGTTACACATTTCTCCTACTTTTTATTACCTGTCCACAGACCGCCGTTGTAGAGATCATCAGATTGACCGCCATCGATTGATTCTCAGATTGTCTCAGATTGTGTTATTCCCAAAACAGCAATAAATAGTTGAAAGTTTAGACAGAAAGAGGTCAAAGGTCATTACAAATAAGCTTGGTGACAATAAACTTATGGGTAACATGGGGTGTACACACATTGACCTCTAATGACCCCTACATGACCTTTGACCCTTTCTGTCAACACTTTAAACTATTTATTGCTGTTTTGGGAATAACACAATCTGAGACAATCTGAGAATCAATCGATGGCGGTCAATCTGAGGATCTCTACAATGGCGGTCTGTGGACAGGTAATAAAAAAGTAGGAGAAATGTGTAACTTTGCACAGGGACTAAGTAAAGATGTCTAAAGGATCACATAACAAAATTAAGTTTCTGGCTCCTTTACTTCTGGGTGATTTCTAAAACTTTATGATACCCCTCGTATATCCTACTCTCTTCATGTTGCAACGCTGCGTGAAGTTTTGTAATTGCAAGTTGCTTTCTCTACTCGAGGCAGACAAAAGGTCGTAAAACGTGCGTCAGAAGACACTGACACCCGTCGCGATATATTGTGACACCCCCTTTGTAAGAATATCAGTCACCACATGAGTCAGCTAAAATGATCACAAACAATTCCACGCCCAATTATGCAATTACTGATTATGACTGGGATCACGAACCATGCTATTGGCTTAGGACAGACTTTATGGTCATTGGCACCTAACGATACCAGCGCTAGAGATTTATCGGGAATACAAAACTTCGTCCAAATACATTTTGTCCAATAATCTTTTAAGCTTTAAAAAGCTTAAAGCTGTGCAATACTGTGTGGAAGTCAAGAGTATGGCCAGAGGATTGGAAGAGATCAGTTTTCCTAACACTTCCAAAGAAAGGGGATGCTAGCGAATGTAAAAACCATCGTACTATCGCTCTGATACCACATGCAAGCAAAATCCTGCTGCACATCATCAACGAACGTCTCAGACCTCATCTTGAACGTGAACTTCCTGCTGAGCAAGCCGGTTTCCGGAAAGGCCGCGGCACAAGAGATCAGATAGCCAATGTACGTCACATAATAGAAAAATGTTTTGAATTC
Source organism: Ophiura sarsii (assembly GCA_035610835.1). Taxonomy (NCBI): domain Eukaryota; kingdom Metazoa; phylum Echinodermata; class Ophiuroidea; order Amphilepidida; family Ophiuridae; genus Ophiura; species Ophiura sarsii. The sequence continues at coordinate 22,928,988 of CM069443.1, forward strand.
CAGAGGGAGCTCTTCATGTGCTTCATAGACTACGCTAAGGCCTTTGATTGTGTGAGATATTCCGCATTGTGGACAGGACTACAAGAAATGGGAATCCCTTACCACCTCGTCCACCTAATTCGCAATCTGTATGATGGTATGATCTGCCTGTGTGCGCACTGAGAAAGGAAACAGTGACTGGTTTGCTCTAGGTCAGGGAGTCCGTCAAGGGTGCATACTTTCACCAGCACTCTTCAACCTTTATGCAGAGTCTATAATGAGACGTGCATTGGATGATTGGCCAGGGGGGCTGTCAGTAGGTGGATACCAAATACACAATACACTGAAAACAAAAACTAGCATTCCCTACTAGAGAAAAGTTAGTTGAAACGATGTCTGTATCTACTAACATATACTAGTAGAGCTTGGCTGAACTAATATATATATTAGTACGGCAGGCGGAACCAATTCGCCAAACTAATATTTTGTTAGTTGAGCAACTAGTTCGACCATGCCAAACTAGAATTTTGGAGCGTCCTACTAATATTCTGGGGTGCCCTACTAAAAAAAAATCTAGTTAAAATGGTGTCTCCTTCAACTAACTTTTCCTAATAGTGCCAGCCCTACAAGCTTTTCTACAAGTTTAACTAGTTGCAGCTAGCTGAACTAGTTGCTCAACTATGCTCAACTAGATGCTTAGTACTAGCGTTTCTAGCAGTTTTATATGGTCTACACACACGTGAAATATACTGTTATGGCTATGTAGGGCTTGCTGCATGGCTTTGATCTGCTTACTGCATGGCTTTGATCTGCAAGAAGAAACAACAACAAAACAGATTAAGTACATTATTGAAAATTTGCTACAATTTAAGTAAGCTTACTTTACTCATCACATAGACGATAATTTAAATTACGCCATGGCTGCAATAAACTCCCAACTTTAACCTACATCACTACGTCTACGTCTACGAGTTTATAACGATGTGTTTTTGTTTTAAGTACAATCTTGGATTTTACTCACTTTTGCGACATCTTTATCTCAAAAACGTGCAGCTGCGAGTGAAATGATCGCCGCCGTCACGTCTATGACCAAATTGACCACCACGCACGCGCGGCAACTTCTTTAGTGCGGCACTCTCGTCCGGCATCTGGTACGGCCGAAAAAAATCGTAGGTCTGCCTTTCGTAGTCCAACTAATTTTCAGACATTAGTTCAGCAGCACAATATAATTGGTAGGGCGTGTCCAACTAAAGGCGTTACTACTATTCTTCATTTCATTCGTTGAAAAATTAGTTCGACCACGCACACTCTGCTAGAAGTAACATCATTACTCGTTCAACTCGGTTCAACTAAATGCCTAACTAAGAAATTCTCGTTCAACACCCCTAAAAACCAGTTTTTGTTTTCAGTGTATACGTTATGCCGATGACACCACCCTGTTTGCAACAAATATGGAAGAGATGGCGGAACTCCTGAAGAAAGTCAAGGTGGAGAGTGAGCAGCTTGGCCTACGTCTAAATGTCAGCAAGACCAAGATCATGTCCATAGGCACAGATGGTGTTGGAGAGCCTCTCATAATTGATGGTAATGAGGTGGAATTGGTCTCGAAATTCAACTTCCTTGGATCCCTAATCACCAAAGAGGGTGGTTGCAGCCAAGAGATTAGACACCGTTTAGCAATGGCTAGATCAGCAATGATCAACCTAAGCAAGATCTGGGCTGACAGAGGAATAACCAGAGCAACAAAAACCAGGCTTGTCCAAGCCCTTGTATTTCCAATTGCCATGTATGCATGTGAGACGTGGACCCTAACCAAAGCTGACAAAAACAGAATAGCTGCTTTCGAGATGTGGTGTTGGAGGCGTATGCTTCGTATCGTATGGACAATGAGAAGGACCAATGTCAGTATTATTGAAGAAATAGGGGTGTCTAAACGACTTCTTTATGCTATTAACACCCAAATGCTGAGCTACTTCGGCCATATCTCACGTCGCAAGGGTAACAACCTAGAGAAGATGATCATGCAAGGCATGATTGAAGGGAAGCGCAAGAGAGGCAGACCTCGTTCCCGGTGGATTGACCAAATAAAATTGATTACTGGACACCCTCTCCGTGATTGTTACTCCTTTGCTGAAAATCGTTATTTGTGGCGTAGTATCTGTAAGGTCACGAGCTGTCAGTCATGACAGGACCGAACCAACCAACCAATAATCTTAGTCAAGATTAATTTTGTCCAATCATATTTGGTCCAAAATGATATTGTCCAATCAGATTTTCGTCCACACTTTACTTTTTCCAAAATATTATCGGCCAAACCATGATTTGTCCAAATGTGTTTTTGTTCAAATTTGTTTAGGCCCAATCATTTTGGTCTAAAGGATTTCCGTTCAATTATTATTGGTCTAAAAGAATTTCGTCCAATTTATTTTGGTCCACATGATTTTCGACTAAAACTTGTTTTATCCAAAGCAAATGCTATACCCACGATTATAATGATCCGTTTATGCTTTAGTGTTACGCAAGCAAAATTAATTACAACGCCTCTGCAATACTGATTCTGTATTAGGTTTCAATTCATTATTTTGCATGTGCCTTTTGCAGACCTGAGACGCTTCAAACCGAGTGTCATTTCAGATTAATAAGGGTTAAATCGTGATTATAGAATACAGTACATATACCGTATTACACTCAAACGTATTGTTTATCTATTAAATCATTTAAATGGTATGATAAAACTATATACTATGGGTATTAAAGTCAGATTATGCTATCTCTTCCAAGTGACACCCTCTCCGCATGATTTTACTTTGAAAGCAGATTTTCTTGCAGTGCTGTTTTGCATTTTTGATCATAAATCGTACAGAGTGATACAATTCCTAATTACTTCAAAATCATTGTTGGAATAATGTTGAAATAAACCAGACTCCGACAACTTATTTTCCGAGCGTTTTTCGTTCGTAAATTGATTTCCATGGTTTGACACCATGTTTCCGGCTACGATCTCAACTGTACACAAGTAAACAGAAAAATCGAAAAAAATAATGTTGGCCAAAATAATATTAGATAATAAACATTAACCTGAATAATGTTGGCCAAAATATCATTGGACAAAACAAATTGGCCTAAATAATTTTTGACCAAAATAGAAATGGACGAAAACTTCTTTGGACCAAAACACTTCGGACAAAGAGTATTGGACAAAAAAAAATTGGACCAAGAGTATTTTGACGAAATGTACTACACCTGATTTATCAAAAGGGCCGTGGAGATTACAAAATAAAGGGAGCATCACAATAAATTGTGATGGAGGCAAGTATCTTCTTCCATGAAGTCAGTTTTATGTGACACTTTAAATATCGAGCTCCGTGAGGTATGCAACTGGTTCAAAGCAAATAAGCTGTCACTCAATGATAAAAAGACCAATCAAATGTACTTTGGGACATCTTATCAAACAAGGAATATAAGTGATCAACACAACATTTACCTTGATGGAACAAAACTTTTACTAAAAATGCTGACATGAAAATCTCACATGGAAAAAACAGATTAATAATACGTGTAGATCATGCTCTAGAAACATAGGGGTCTTAAACAAAGTCAAATACTTTTTACCAAAACATGTATTGTATCAGTTGTATTGCTCAATGGTCTTGTGCTATCTCAGTTACGGTATATTATTATGGGGAAATGCTCCTCAAGAGTATTTAAACAAGGCTTTTCGTTTGCAAAAAAGGGCACTAAGAATTATATCAAATAGCTCCTACCTAAGCGCATCAAAACCTTTATTTGAAAAATATAACACATTAAATGTTTTCAACATGTATAAGAAAGAAGTAACTATTTTTATGTATAAGTACAAACATGGAATGCTACCAAAATCATTCTCCGGTATTTTTACGAACCACAAAGATGTACATACTTACAACACAAGAAATAAAGATAACTATCAATTAGGCATACATAAGACAAAGGGGCTATTAATCACAGGATCAAAGGTGTGGAATAGTTCGCCAAATGATATCAAAGATGCTACAAGCATTAGCCAATTAAAAAGAAAAATCACAACCTACTTGCAGCCTTAATTATGTTGTCGCGTGTTCATAAGTTGTACATTCACCAGTAAATAGTATTACACGTTTGTACTCTTGAGCTGGGTGTATATTGTTATTACTATCTATATTACTATTTATACATTAATACACGCTTTTCGTATTTGTAATACCATAAATTTATTTATTTATTTATTGATTAATTAGTTAATTAACAGACCGACAGATAATTCAGTAGAATATATTGTATACAGCATACCATTTTAAATATCTCATATCCCTTTTTATCAGTAGTTTATAAACATTCCGTCAGGATCCGTACTGTAATGGTATCTTGAGAACTTGTGTACAGCACTGTGACAATGCTATACTTAAAAAAACAAACAATCAAGAGCACATACTTTATCAAACTTAACCAATATTATGTCAAGTAACTTAAATCTTAAATCAATAACAAACAACAAAACAATCACGTTGCTACTTCCACGTGGGATATAATGTATACCCATTGCTTGTTTACTTTTTCGTTGTCTTTTCTTGTTGTTGTTGTTGATTTTTTTCTTCTTTTCTGTTATGTTAACTTATAATTTCTGTAATTGTATATTTTGTATATTTTTCTGTATTTGTAGAATGTAAGCTTTGTTTAAGGGGGTGCAACAACGTCAGGCTTTTGCTTTTAGTTGTTCCTCCTCCATCATATTATTTGTTAAACTGTCATTGTATTTTGTCT
>CM069443.1:22933845-22974042 GCA_035610835.1 Ophiura sarsii
AATCAGATGTCTGTATTAAGGCTTAGCAGCCAATTGAAGTGGTTGGGTTTGACACTTAGAGAAGGATGGGTACTTCAACTTGAATGGTTTCTATATTGATTTTGACATTTTATGACAGAGAAAAGCTTGGGATTAAAAAGGAGCGCTCTTTCCTCACTCTTTTCTCGAGCTTTCCTCGCTCTTTCCTCTATTTGTAAAAGGGCAAGGCCCCTCAAGTTATATCATTTGCTGATCACTAGTTTACTCAGCTTTCTGTCTGCTAACCATGTAATTAACACTGACATAATTATTTTTGCTTCATTTGTAAACTGACAAACGGTAAATGTATGAGCATGCATAGCTATTATAGGCATGTTATACAGAAAACGAGTTATGGCACATATAAACTACTGGTTTATGTATAGCTGGTAAGCAAGCCTGGCAATGTGAAAACGTCCATTAATCATGGTAATGATGCTTTACTGCATTTGGTACTTCGGCCAGATAACATATTGAAACTGGTTACACAATCACATATGATTATAAAAAAGATAAAAATCATTCTAAGAGATATTAAAATCTACAAAATATTAAAAATTGATTTGCCCATCAAATAAATTGCTTGAATAGCTCGGCATGTCGAATAGTAAAACTATATATTACAATTATCATGATTACGACTTTTGTCTTATTTTGGCTTTAACTGCAAAATAGTTTCAATCCATGGGCTAATACTATGCAGCACTGGACAAACTGTAATAGTTTGATCAGTTCCACTTTGGCGAGATATGTTCGGTTTTGATCTCTCCACGTGCAAAAGTAATCCAAGCGTTCTTGCGGGATTATAGGCTAGCCACACGCCATGCATATGATGCACAGGCACAGTGTGCGTGTTGCCTTCGAACGCGCTCACGTCCTTCTGTATTAATTCGGTGCTGTAAGCAGTCAGCTCCGGAACGAGAGCCCGTTTCACTTGAGGGCGCTACAAATTGACTGGCGTGCGTCACCGTGGTAACGTGTGCCCGTCAATTTGTGCAATCATCGCATTTTCGTTTTTCAACCCTAAATGTTTGCATACAAAATAACATCTTAACAAATTGAAGGCAGCATAGCCACCAGAATTCCTCGCGGCAGCTAGTCCGACGATTTTATCTCACCAACATCTCGCAATACAGGTCGAAATTACACCTTTTTGAGCCTACATTCCGCGATGAGACTATTATTTTCTAGGCGAGTTTACACCATTTTATTGATTTGTTAGGTTAAGTGTGATAATTTTTACATCAAATATAAGTAATATGTAGTGATACATTTTTAACATTAAGAGACTTATTTTATGGTTGACAAATAGGATTTGTTTCAATATGTCAATTTTGAATTTCCGTTGGTTTCAATGTAACATGACGGGAGGCCATTATTATTATTATTAATATGTTATTATTACAGAGCATTTATAAGGCGCTTTTCAACAACAAAAAGAGATCAAAGCGCCGTACACAATACAAATAACAACATTATAAAATATTAAAAAGATACAATCAAAGTATATACACAGTTTAAGTAATATAAAAATACAACAAGTATATAAAATACAAATACCAAGAATATCCAAGCCATTCCCTTGAAAACGCAGTCCCGTTCCCAAGCCCGCCCTCTATTGAAATATCAAACTTATATATCACCTAGCAGAAAACGGACTTCCGTCACCTGATGCATCGCATGTGTATAAATTGACGGCAGTGCGTCACTAAATAGCATGCCCTGAAGCCGAACGCTCTCCGTTCCGGAGCAGACTGGTAAGCAGGTTCGGCAATCATAGTATACTTATATATACAATTATTACTTAAGGTACAACATTGAACCAATATTTCAGTTACCTAAATATGTATTGAATAGTAAGAACAAGGCTCCAAATAGGCAGGCCCGGGAGATTTTTACCCAACGGTTGCCAAGTTTTGGCTCCTGGCGTTTTCCAGCTTTTGCAGTAAAGTATAGGACCAGGAAAAGGCACATGGTTGACCCGTATGCATAAGCCTTGGAGGCTCCATGGGAGCATGGGGAAAATGCATCTCATCGTCCTTAAAAAACCATTTTGACGTTCACTAAATCTCAACATAGCGAGGCCTCTGTACGTCGATATTAAAATAGCTTTGTTAAACAAAATATACAAACATTTAATATTACACAAAACAACTCATGTTGATAAACTGACATTTGCTTTTGATGTACTACAAAATTCATCTTATAAATACATCATTATTACGTGATAGTTTCTAGAACTATCATTGAAAATAACCTTTCAATGTTGTACTTGTGTAAACAAATATTTCATATTAAAAATAATACACACTCATTTATAAAATTACTTAAATATTACCATTGTAAACATATAAACAACAATATTTACTTACTACAGGTTTACATAATATTTATAATCAAAACTTACAGAGGCACCGAAAGAGTGATACAATATATACATATTCAACTGTTTTTAATCACACAATTTTAAGATGAGCGATTCTTATATTCTAAAAGTTCCTACAAAGACTAAATGCGATCACACGCATCAATGAATTACCACCAGGTCAGTAGTGGATAAAAAGAAGATCAAATGAACCGCTAGTGCATCACATATACATAAGGGATTAGAACCACAAGACCATATCTTAAAATGTTAGAATAATAGAACAAAAAGGTAATACCAACTTTGAGCGGAGGAATATAATGTGAAAATACCATTTTGCACTTGCCGTTGTAAAGTATTCAAGCGGAAAAGCCGCACTGCGTGCCGAACTAGTACGTATGACTTCTACGTATAAGTGACTCGGTACGTAAATCTTGAACGATAGTCACCAAGGTAACAGTTTGCTTCACCAAACGTACGAACTAATGACAATTGGAATATTAACCAATACAAATATTTCCATAATAATACCTATATGCAGCGATGGAAATACCCACATGACTTTCCAAACGGGGTAGACCGACCCGGGCTGGACCAACACCGGGTGGACTATAACTTTTGGACTTGTATTAATTTCTATTTGGTGTTACGCGTTTGCACGTCGCCGATGCATGGATATGCATAAGCAGACTGTGATTACCCAGAGTTGACAAATGAACTTTGTAGACGACTGCAAGTTGACAACATGTCGGCAAAATCACTCTGGGTTGACTATGTTCAAATACCTTTTTAAGATATGATATAACCCAGAGTGACAAATGAACTTAATTGAAAACTTGACGATATGTCGGCAATAACACCCTGGGGTGAATATGTTTAATTAATTCCCTTCCATTCTAAAACGTAAGACTTATTGCCAACAGTAAACATTAACATTATGAACAAGTGTTCGAACCCGATCTTCCTGAAAACTTCTAAGTTTAAATTGTCGTCCACCCTGGGTCGGTCTACCCCGGGTTGAAAGTCATGTGGGTATTTCTATCGCTGCGGAGAGCTATAATTCGTAGATTAAAATATATAGTTCTCCTTTCACCGTAATAAAAATGCTCGATCAGAAGTATGAGAGCGTTATATAAAGTCAATGGCAAAAAGAGGTTTAAATATTCATCGGTCTCATGGTTGCTTGTACGTATGACGATGTAAATTATTACTTTAGAAACTGTCGTATAAATCTTACATACATGTACAAGTCACTTGTATACATAGGCAAATACGTATGTGCTATATACGTACCAGTTGTACAGTGCCTCAACATGGCGAACTTAAGTATGGAACAACATTGTTTCAGTTCAACATCATTTCCATGACTTGTTTGTCCCAGTAGTGATCGTTTTCACCACTTCGTAAATATATTCATATAATTTATTTGTTATTTCCCCCCGAATATTAGTAGGTAAAACTAAGACCGTCGGTTACCTTCAACATAAAAGTTGTGTACAAAAAAAGGATTTTATCTTATCATAATTATTTGTTTCTCAACATTTTCAATTAGATCTATTTCTGTATCATTATTGCATAAATCCCATACATACAGATAACAGCAACGCACTAGCTATAGATGCGACGCTAATAACGTGTGAACTACTGGCTTTATTGCATAGATCCGAACTGCAGCATACAGCGTCCTTGATTTGGTCGAGATCTTTGTCGCAGTATCCGAGATTTTCCATACCGGGATCCAAGCATGTGCGGGAAAATACCTCATTTGGACCGGTAGTATTGGTGTAAGACTGAAAAACAATATATATATATATAAAAATCTGAGACCTGATAGCTTAGTTTCGTTTATGAAATACGAGAAAGAACACAGGTGGAAAAAAATGTTCACCGAAAACTTCTCATATCAGTCAAGTACTAAAAATACTTTTGGGAATGATTCGAAGACATAGGAAATAGATTGTATTATTTAACATTTATGTCATCCGTAATCAAAACATCAACGTTTCGAAAGGTAATTATCTGTTTACCACCACAATACATTATGATGGCCAGATTGGAACTGTTGAACATTGAAGATATTCGTCCTGGACAAATCGATTTAGCACATGATAGGAACAGGTCTTAGCAATTGTTCCCGGTATTATATACAATAGCCATATTGTTAAGATAAAACACAATGAAATTTATAAAAGCGATACTTCTTTTAATTAAGCCAACATACCAAACAACAATATAAATTTCGCTCGTGTTTTATTCTTCAAAATAGTCTGAATTTGTATCATCACCGCAGCAAACAATCGAGCAAAGAAAATTACCCATAGAAGATTATGGAAATGACAGTTAACTAAATACGAGGGTCATTCAATAAGTTTTACCTCCTCACTCATAACTTCGCTAATATGAATGTCAGGCTCGTGAAATTTGTCATGATCATAGCTCCGAATCATAGCTACACATTTATAGTAAATCATAAATGATATCTGTTTTATTTTTGTTATGATGCGGTCAAAGCCAGAGAGAGATTTTGGACAACGGAAATGGAAAAATAACTTTAAAATAAATACATGTTTTTCGGGGTTTTACGTATTGTATGGTCAGCTATAAGAGCACGATTTAAATACTGAAAACGCAAAACAAACGAATGATATCTGAATATAATTACAGTATTATAATGTAAAAATGAGATTGTGAGCAATATCAACTCTTGTAGGCTTGCAAATAGTGTAATATCAACTCGGATGTATTGATATGCCTTTGGCATACTAGAATACTGATAATCAGTCAAATTTTCATTGTTACAAGTCAAGCCACAGTGAAGCCTCGTATGTTAAATCTTTAACATGCTAGTCACTTCATGAATTTTCCTTGTGTGCAACCTTCAGAATAGTCAATCAGGGAGTCAATGGTAGAAAATTATCTCTTCGAGAGACTTGAAATCCCTACATTTAGTCCTGTATATGGAAGCTCTCTTAGTTCTTATGAAAATCAAATATGACTTTTACAGGGTTCTCTAGGGGAGGGGTAAACTTAATGGTTGTCCTGATCTAGGTCTGGCTATTCAGAGGGAGTATTTTTTCCTAAGAAATCATTAAGCTTTATTGTTTATAGTCTGTTAAAGAGAAATCTGACATTTAGAACGATTTTAATTGACCAATAGGTACGTTTTATCTTCTAGAATTGGCCAAATGAATAGCACTTCAGGCGATATTTTGCTGTTTTTCATCCGTTTCCGTCACACTAAATGGAAGTTTGGTTATCACTGCATCTCTAGAAAAGTACAAACATTACTCGGATCAATTTATAATGAATTTGTAGCTGAGGGTCCACACTACAATTGTGTAACATTTCATAAAACTGGCTTATATAATAACAAAGTTATGGGGTAGGAGGTAGAACTTATTGAATGACCCTCGTAATTATAATTTACTAGGAGAGAGGAATACTCTTAACACTTACGATGCATTTCCCTGAGGGACAGACAGTCTTAATGACGCCAGTCGCTGGAAATGCTCCTTTGTTGCAGACGGAGTCTTCTTCTGTTATATTATCAGCATTACTATAACATTGCCAGCATTTAACTGAATATGAAGTAAAAATAGTGAAGAAATAAAGACTATCATGTTACCATATTGGTGAATATTGTTACTACAGATTATTGAATACAATACAATGTACGTTCATTTTATGTCGGCCTACATTGATGGTTTTGTTTTGATTCATGGCAGCAATTCCTCGGTCACGGATTATGTTGATAAACCAGAAATACTAGCAATATTATAAACAGGAAGAAGAAAATAAAGTTTTGTTTTCGTTTTTGTCCTATTTATAATTGCTGCTCTACCTATCCTCCTATGGCAACTTTCTATACGAAATCCAGGTCACAGTTTTTGCCTGTAACTGTTGTTAGTGCGGGTTTTACCTTTCCACCACTGAACTACTGCTAGAAGTTCCGCGACCTGCACCCCCTTCTGCATCCTTTATTTATGTATAGCGCCCCCATTGGTGTGTTTGGGTATTGGTAAAAATCAAGTTTATTATTGTTCGTTGCGGAGTTCCTCGGAAATGCTACAGTTTTTAGTGTACCTTTTAATTACTATATACAGACGTTTCCTGAGTATACTTGGTTAGTTTTAGCAAACAAACCCCAACCGCCTCCTTTTCGAGTTCGTGAGTTGATTTTGTGGATATCGTGTGGTCGTGATTTCGTGTGCTAGGCCTATATGCTGCAAACACAACCGCCTGATTTTTGGCACGAGTTCGCGTTCGTGACTTCGTGAGTTCGTGTATACATTGCAAACACAAGCTGCCGGATTTTCAGCACGAGTTCGCGAGTACGTGTGTTTCAAAAACAACCGCCTGATTTCAGCACGAGGTCGTGAGTTCTTGAGTTCGTGCGTTGCAACTTTTTTTCTTCCCCCGGTGATTAACCCTAACTCTACTACACCATACGGCAACTGTGCGGAAAAAGTGTTTCTATAACCCGGCGTGCAGGTTTTTTGGCTACAACACGGACCCATGCTATATAACGAGGCGAATATACTCGCCGAGTGTCGACTGGGAGCCGTTGTGTAGTGGCTAGGATCTGGGCCCTGATGCTGGAGGTCCGTGGTTCAAATCCCGGGGGGAACGGGGTGACCTTTCTGGTGAATTTTGGGTGTCGGAAAAAAAATTCTGTTGCCGTGTGGTGAAATATAGATGCTTACAATAAGCGTACAATAAGGGGTTTCATTTGGACATGAGTCTAACGCTATCATCTTCACCTATACTAAACCATACAGTGATCAGTTGAAAAATGCCTATAACTTGACTTTTATAGCGTATGTTAACTCATATAGACTATAGTTGTATGGTTAAATGTGGTTATGGTTAAATCTATGAATACAAAAAATTAAATAAATTGTATTTTTTATACAGGAGCCTGCAAGAGGATCATGAGAGCAAATATAAATTCCATATTGTTGGTTTCATGAAAATAGAAAAGTCACAAACCCTTCGGAAGCCCTTCAGACAATTATCCCACCCGTTGAATTACACTCCTTAAATATCAAGTATTTATGATTTTACTAATTTTATGAATTTACATTAGCACTCCCTAGATGAAATGATGTTAAGTGTAAACAAACTCATTCACAAAATCCTTCCATCAAAATATAATCTGGTTAAAAGATAGATGGTTAAATATATCCCGGGGCAACCGTAACACATAGGCATTATTATATCGTTGGTGCGGTCGCATCCTTGACACAATTTTGTGCCAAAAATCCGGCGTTTGTGTTTGCAACACACGAACTCGTGCTGAAAATCCGGCGGCTTGTGTTAACAACACGAACTCGCGAACTCGTGCCAAAAATCAGGCGGTTGTGTTTGCAGCATATGAACAGACGAACTCACGAACACACGATATCCACAAAAGCATGCGATTGTGTTTGCAGCATATATACACAGGCACTCACGAACTCAGGATATTTCCAGGAAAAGAGGCGTTTGGGTTTGTTCGCTAAAACTAACCAAGTCGCGAAAAGTGAAACATTAGGAGTTTCATGAGTTCGTGACTTGGAGCCAAAATGTTATTACTATTTCTTTACAAAGTGTACAAGTCACGAGCTCACGAACTCGGGATTGTTGGCACGAGTTCGTGAGTTCGTACGTTCATAACCCTAACCGCCTGGCACTACATTTCTTCCGTACATTCCTGTGTTTGGGAGGTTTGCAAAAAGTTACATGAATGATAATTAGAAGGGAAATGGCCTAGGATCAGCATGACCAATATCAAGAGCAAATAGTGTCTTATATAGAAACCATGTAGTATAATTGCTGTTATATGTGTCTCGGGGGGATTAGTTTGTCTTGGGGAAATATTTAGAATTATTCACATAATGGAAGATAGTACTGTGTTATACAAAGTAGCGAATGAATAAAATGAACAGTTCATGAATTTTCAATGTTGTTTAATGTATACATAATTTACTACATTTACATACTTGTTTCTACGCCATCGCTGTCGTCATCACTGCCATCCTCACCATCGGCACCGGCAGTAGGAGTAGCAGTTGCAGTATCACGGGGTCCGTTACACTTTTCCCCAACACAGCATTCTACCTCGAAACCTGCCCCTTCTGGCATGCCACCATCTCCCGGCGGGCCACCAGCTGCCGGTGGGGCACCAGCTCCCGGTGGGGCACCAGCTCCCGGCGGGGCACCAGCTGAATTGCATATGCCCATAGCATCATCGCATGATCGAAGGAATTTTGGCGGTGAACCCGGACCCTCTGCCCCAGAAGGTAATGTCACGGTCTGTTAAGGCGATAAGATTAAAGTTTGAACGAGTTATAGTTTGTGTACACAGTGGCGGCACCTGCAACATGCGCCGCCTAAGAAGCGCGCGAAAATATTGGCGTGTTTGTAAAAATTGACTTAAATTAGCTTTTTTGGGGACAAATTGTGGTGGGGCTTGAGCTGATTGGGGGGGGGGGGGTGAGGGGAGGGGTTAAAGGTCATTAATGGGGGTAAATGTCGTGACTAGGGGGTATTACATGCGCATCTTACATCGGAGAAGCCGAATGTTCACCAAATACTCGGTAACCGGCAACTCGAGCACAGACGGCCTACTTTCACCCCTTTCGAGGTTTCCCTATAGCCACATCGAGTCTCCGTGACACATAAAAAGTGGAGGTCTCGGATATCACGGCTGTTTGATCCCACATAATTTGTCCGGTTTATTCTGAGAACACCGTAACTTGCTGGCCCGGTTCTGGTTTTAACTTATTCAAGTACCTGAATATACTGGTCATCGGACTTTTGTAGACATTTCAGAACATTTTTGTTGGTCCATTTCTGAGAAATAGAGCTTTGCATATTATTTTTTACTATAATAGAGCCCTCATCGGCCACATTTCCCATAGAGTTACATGTAAAATGTGTGTAAAGTAGAAAATGCTGATAATTTAAAAATGGCTCGAACAATTTTCGTGACATTTTCACCGTATACTCGTATTCATAGCGCTACCTAAATCAGGTCATCTTTTTGTGTTATCTTTTTTTATTCCATAATTTTAATTATAAATCGGACAGTCAAACTGCCGTGGGATATAGATCCACGTTGGTTTGAGAGAAGGGTGCGAAGGAGGGCACCGGCAGTGTGCAGCAAGTGCTGAAAGCAGTACCTGAAAATTCCATGTTATTTATCTTTTGTTGAGATCGAAAGCTTTACTCCAAAGACAAGATACAATTTAACAAAATCAACAGAGGAAAAATTGGAGCAAACGTGTGCAATCGTGAATGTTCCATTTTAACGGTGCTTTGAAATTAAAATGAACATTCAATCGGTTTTGACGGGGTTAATTCACGTACCTTCAAAATGGAGAGTAACTAACTCTATATCTGTTATACCCTACACACCTACATCGGTGGTATGCGTCGTTCTTAAAAACCATGCACTATGAATACCTCTGTGAAGGGTATAACAGAATTACTCCAATTTAGGGAATAGGGATCGAATCTTCATTAACTTCTTAACAACGAATTTTATCCATAAACAGTCAATGGATATCAATGTTTCTAGAGCTCCTCCTTTAGTTAATTATCCATTGTTCGTCACGTAGATTATATCTACGCCGGAAGTCTGAATCGTGCAAGGTCAACATATTAATCGGTTTCCCTTTTAGATAATGCATGTTGCTAGTGGTAACCGAATATGTTGACCTTTCAAGCTTTAGAGTTTCTGGTAGTGCATTCGAAGGTTTTATGAGATTTTGGACAGATACTTTATGGTATACAACTGTGTCATGCCTGCTACTGAGAATCCCGGCGGCTGTGACTCCAATTCGACGTGCAAATCTGATAGAAACAATTCTTAACACAGACGGGATACCGGCTAAATGCCGAGAACAACATAGAGAAAGCCATTGACTTTCGGCAGCTTGAGAATTACCCCCTGCATCATTCTGGTTCCCAATTTGAATACGATGTATACATTTAAAATAAACAATCGGGTTTTTCCAACCCGTCGGCAATAACTATGTTGAAAACATCGTGTATACCGCCCTCTAATGACGGTTAGGACAATCCAGTTAAGGTTTGTCCGGCAAAAACTCAGACAATTCAAGTGGGCTACACAGAACTTCGACACATTAACCCTAACCCCGGTTTAGGATTTTTGACCGGGATATCACAATTTTCGAGGAAAAAACACCAACTAAATCTCCGGGAACCTGCCGGGATTCGATCCGGGGACCCTCCGTTCTCAAGCCCCACCTTCCAACCACTAAGCCACGGCCCTCAGCTACACATTCGTGCAGTATACTGCACTCATTATATAGGCTCGGTTGACTACGTCATCGAAAACCGACGGCGCATGCGTTTGGAGAGGGACTTTGGATTATGGATTAGGTTAACAGTTTCGTCCGTGCTTAGCTTTAGACTCTCAACAAGCTCTTGCATTGTAGTTTTCAATTCGTAAGCCAACGCATCCCCACCAAACCACACATGACAGTCAACCAGCAGGTCACGCTTTGTGCACGGCAAGGTCATTTTTTCTTTTCACGGGATGTAATTGCAATATGCAAGCTCTGATGATTTCCGAATTTTTTTCGAATAGAAGAGCTCACTTAAGATCGCTTTCTCATAAAACCAGAAGGGTAAGCTTTAGAATACCCTACCATTTGTATTCCTCACTGTGTAAGTGTATGGGTCGTTCTTTAAAAGTCCCCATTGAAGAAATGTTCTGCTATCATTCATTTCAGAAATTGTACATTTATGACTTTATAAAATGATGTAATTCTTGATTAAAAAACGAGGTAAAATGACCATAATTATGTGATACCGTATGCGATTAAAAACCATAGAGGGATTTGGTACAGTGGCGTAGCCAGAAGGGGAAAGATGAACAAGATTGCTTCACAATTTGTATAATTAATCGCCTTTCTGTTTCTATTGGGTTTATTGCCGATTATTGCCGATTATTGCCGGTTCCAAACCTGGTTTGTGAAGGTTTTTGGGGTTACCAAAAATACCGATTCTTAGCGGGTTCTGCCTGTTTCTACTGGGCAAACTTAGCGTTTATTAGCGGTTTCTTCTCCAGTAGTCACACGCTCTATAAGAACACCCCAAAATGGGACAGCGCTTTCCAGCTATTACTATTAGCAGTTTTTTTAAAGTATGAAATGTGAGCTCAAATAAATGGACTTTAATGTGAAACTGATTACATTAAAGTTATGATTTTATAAAATGTTTAGATACACTTCTCGTTCTTGTATTTGTGCACCGCCCTCTCTCTCGCCTATCGACGCTTGAGGGCTGTGCATGAATGCCAGGCCTCGAGCGATTATGAAGTACGAATGCACTGTAGCTCATCAAGTATCATAATATCATGTATCATAAACAACGCACTTTATCTATATATATACCAGCAACTATCCAATGTAAACCATCTACCAGCAACAATCCAATGTAAACCATGCTGTGGTTTAAGCGCAATATAATTTATAAAACTATTAAAACCAACATAAAGATTGACCTGTAATAAACCCTATGTGACCTTTGACCCCATTTTGGTGAATCTCCCAGCCAGGAGGAGGACTTACAGTATTTGTGTTGTAATGTATTCTGAAAAATCCCCAATTGTAAGTAGGGTAAAGTTATACAACAACAAACATGTTGATAAACACTCTGAGATCAAAAATTGAATTCCATTTTGAACATATTGAGAAAAAAAACGCCCGACCGACTGACCCTACCTAAGAGGTCCGTTAGTTGGGGTTTTTCGTTGTCGCCTAAGCACAATACATTTCCTTGAAAATCATTTGCTGGCCAATAATGGCATAACGTTGATTTGCCCCCTTTTCCGAGAATACTAATGTACTGTTTCGGATGATAAATTAGTATGAACTATATGATGATAAAAAAGCAGTGTCAAATGTTATTGAAAATAAATTATGAATCATAATGATTTGGACCAAAGTGCGCAATTGTTGTCAGATAGTTGGGAGTAATCTTGGAGAAAACTATTCAGTAGTCATATGAATGGTGCACAAATTGATGGCCGTGATGAGGAGTTATGTTTTTTTTTTAAATGTTTCATTTTCCACTCTGCACACAGAATTAGTGTGGTAACATATAATATTGTTTTGAATGAGAAAGGTTAAGTAGGACTAAGTCTAGCTCGGCGAAAAAACTAAGTACCACGACCTTCGGCTATAAAGTAGGGCTTAAGGCTTAAAATATCGTTAAAAAAGTCCCTCAACCATTAGGCAATATAAGGGCCACTACTTCGCTTCACCTTCCACTAAACATATCTGAAATGGGTCAAAAAATTAATGTAACTTCGCTTTCCGTCAGCGAATGTTTATTTCCGTTGATAAAATTCTGTATAATATATGTTGTAGTTCCGAGTCAAACAGTTTATAGGCCGTCTTGAATGTAAATAATTTTGCCACAGCCCGTTTTTATTGCAATAATCATGAAAATGGTGTTCCCCTCATAATCATATCAGGTCGACATTATAATACCTTTTTCCCTAAAGGTCAAAGGTTATTCCCATAATTTGGTTAGTCCCATAATTGTAATTATGGAACTTAATAAGTTAAAAGTTTGATTTACGAGCTGAAATGGTAATTATTATTATCAGTTATGTTATTAATTCTACAATAATTTAGAGATAAAGCATTTGGTGAAATAATACTCTAAGATAACAGAAATGGTAATTATTTTTATCATGTTATGTTATTGATTCTACTTACAACGCATTGAGTCTGACATGGCATCACTCCTACGCTTTCGCCCTCTCCGTTGAAATCATCTGCGGCGCATGACATCGGTGCAGGTTCGTCTCCTTCAACTATCTCAGCTTCACAAAACCAACAATTAAATGAATTGGCTGCAGCTGCTTCAACCGCCTCTTGGAATCCAAGAGCATTACACAGTGCGTCATCGCAGCAGTAACTACAGAATGATGACCCCGGCGGCATACCACTACCAGGTGTGGATTCCATGCACATTGTCGGTGAACACTCTGTGGGGTCTGTGACACAACCTCGATGCACCATTGTATACCCCGAACTCGACGTGGTATTTGCCTTCGATAAAGATCAAAAGCAAATTAGAAATTATCAACACTAATCTTAGACACCATAGGGGCCATCGTCATCGTGTCATTGTCGTCGTCATCTTCATCTCCAGGTGGCGTCATCGTCGTCATTGTCATCGTCATCGTCGACAGAGACAGAGACATATAATACAGAGGTTCAATGCAGTGGCGTACCCAGAGGGGCGGCCGAAAAAAATTGGCATGTTTTACGATTTTTTGGGGGAGTCTGTAAAAAAAAATTGTCGGTAAATCATGCCTTTTGTCGGTACAACTATGGTCGGGCCCCCCTGTTTCCAAAAGCTGGGTACGCCACTGGTTCAATGAAATTAGTCAATGTTCCATTTATTAAACAGACATCGACATATTTGTAATATAATTATGTAATCTAGGATTGGTCAATATGCAATCAGAGTGATCTTGTTGTGAGACGCATAAATGATTCTATTGAGAAATCGTGCGATCAATACAAACTATGAACCTTGATCTTTCAAATAATACACTTTTGGATTTCTAAATATGAACTAATGACGTCATAGCATTAGCTTAAAGTAGTACACTTTGGACACTGCCAGATCAGTTATTTGGCGGGGAATTTGAATTGTTTGTGTGAAATGCGTGCTAAGACAATTGCATAACAAGACACCAGAAGTAGGTAAATCCCGATTGTGTTGCATGCTATGATACCTAAAATAATAACTTTAATCCCTGTGTAATTTGATATACAGGGTGTATCAAAAAAATAGGACTCTCTTTCAGCATGGATTTAATCCTTATTAAAACCAATGAACCATGATCAATTTGATTTCATTGCCAAGTACAACTAATAAAGTTAAAATCCTGAAAATATGAGAAAAATCCATCATCATTTACGGAAATTGTGACCAACTAGGCAAGTCAACCCATTTTGTAGTATGTACAATGGTAATTTATATACATTGTATAGTAAAGGAAGAGTAACATGACAGTGGAAGATTACATATTTAAATAGGCTAAAAGGGAAATTATTCACATTCTTATCATGCTTATGGCAGAAATTGAGGTTGACTTGCAAGTCCCATTTTAAGTATTAATGTCCTTCTCTGTCAATGATTGGTATAAAAACACTATTAACATGATTGGTCCTTTCCTACCACAACTTTTATATGTGCTGAGGCTTTCACATGAGAACACTATTAAGTATTCATAACTTCATGAATAATCGCGATAGCTGCGTACCAAGTGCGTTCCAGTCAAATTAATCTTTAGATGAAAACTCGCACGCCAGGCGCAGGTTACTAATAATTGCTCTAAAGTACTGCGCCAAGGTGTTCGATTGTTTTGCTCATTGACCGACCAATCAAATTTAAGCCTCCCGCTCCTAAACTGAATATTCAATGAATTATAAGGAAACACGATTAAAGCTTATTTCTGATTGGTTGAATGATAAAAATGTTAATGAGGGGATGACCCGACTTGGACTGCTTGAATAACTAAGAATGTGTGGACAAAATAAACAGAAAACTAATTAATTATTAGCGCGATGATATCGGTACGAATCAACGATTTGGATAAATATGCATCTTTTTCAGTAATGATTGAGAATAATGACTGCTTAACAACTGTTTTCGTGAATTTGTTTTGAAATCAGAGATTTTTGTTCTGGTCTGAGGAATTGTCCCGAAGGGGCGCTACGCAGTCATTATTCTCTAATTTGTGAATTATGTAGCTATTAATTATTTGTGCCCGGATTAAGAGGAATACCAAACTAATCTTTGCTTTTGTTTATTGATAGATGCTTAACAATATTTTTGAATGCAAACTATTGAAATGTAAACCATGTCATTTTCTGGTGTGTATGTGTAAATCCCATTGTACAGACTAGTAGTAGTAAATGACATGGTTTACGCAAAATATGCTAGCGGTCTTATTTCTCATTGGGTTAATCTCAGATTTTCAGAATATTGTCATTATTAAATGGGCTTTGCACTGACGGTGAATATGTCATGGTCCAGTGGTTTTAAAAAATTAAAAAACCCGCCATGAAACAGAGTCCTATTTTTGTTGATGCACCCTGTATGTAGTATGAGAGACAGATGCGCCGGGGAAGATATACATGGAAGTATCAATTAAAGATGGCTGCCACAACATCTCTTATTACTGCTATCTTTAGAGCTACTAGATGTGCTTTATCAAAGTAACCGTCGCATAATTCATCGGTTTGAGAATATTTCACTATCAGCTCCTTTTGAAATCCCTCCCCCACTATTATTATTTTACATCAAGGTTACATTCATTTACAAAACACGTTAATGTAACAGAAATGTCGACAAAATCGTATGTTATACAATGTAAAGCCTATATACTTACACTACAACGCCCGTTGCATTCAACGGTAGAAAACCCATCGGCGTTAAATGGATCACCGCATCCTGGTACACTCTGCCCTGGGTTACTATTGCACTCGTAGCACTCGATGGCACCTCCGTATTCTAGAAATCAGAGATAATTACATACAAAACAATTAAACTAAACTCTTTAAATCACTCTTATAAAACTTTTGATTAAGCATCTAATCTAACCTGAAGGGATTCTGGTAACCAAAACAGTTCAAAATAATTAAACTTCAAACTTTTTAATCGATTCATTTATGTACCACATATAAAATTGACATGTTACATTGGATGATGTATAGGCCTACTGTTCATTTTATAATTAGCCCAAAATCCCGGGCGTGTTTTATGAATTAAACTATCAGAGAGAGCGGCGAAAAATGGGTCAAATTCGAAAATCAGTCTCCGCATGGGCCGGGGATTGAACCCGGGCCGCGTGCGTGCAAGTCTGCGACTCTGTCGACTGAGCTAATACACGTGAGCTTCAAATCTGATCGCAATTGAACGCCTGGCGGAGCGTGGTACAAGATTGTAGTAGCGTCGGGTTTTTTAGTGTGTATGGATGGTTAATATTGTATTCACACCTTCATTAAGATTTAACGAGTAATACTCCGGTAGATAGACCTACTGTTCGACAAATTGGAAGGGAATTTTGAGTTTGGCAATCTCATGATATTTTGGCCGTCCGTGCGAGTGAAGATTCATTTTTCAGCGGTTTTTTTACATCTAGATCGGTCAATAGATACTTTAGACGTAACCCTTGAGATAGGATTTGCACTAGACACTAGATCACCTATTGACAATTGTATCATATTTGCATAGCAGTTTTTTGAAAATCCCTACGCAACTCTAGGCCATAAGCCTATATTCAACCCCCATTGTTTTGTTCAAATAATAATACAATTTTGTCTCAGTAGAAACCTGAAAAAGGCTATGCGAATTTAATTATATAAATACATATCAAATCGATCTATCTTGCCATCAGTACAGTTAATAATATTCCTGAATACATGAACACCGAGCTACTTCTTTTTTAATAATTCTACATGTAGAACCAAATTGCCTATGGATCATTTACGGCGATAATACATCGAATATTAATTTGATCACCGAGCCATGACTCTATATTTCTTCTCTTTTTTCAAATCGAATGCAGTCTGTGAAAAATAGATTTTGAATGTTGAAGGTCAAATTAGGCAAGTACTGAAGAATTTCCTAATTTATAGGAAACAAATCAATATTTTATAACCAATTTCGATGCGTTTTTACTCATATTTTTACAATCCATTTCCACCGGTTTCTTTCTAAATTTGACCGATTTCTGAAAGGGATGCATTTTCAAAATCCAAGTAATTTTCGACTGATATCTAAAGTTGTTCGCTGGCGGTTTGTGTAGTGAACTTTCCAAATTAAACAAATACTGTTTTTTGTGATTTCGCAAAACCCCTCTTGCATGTCTTGGGAGGGAGCTATCATGTTTTTCAGAAGTTGGGTTTTTCACGATAATCCCAAACAATAATGCTATATACCACCTGAAATGATCAAGCTTAAAATTCTCAATTTCATGCAAAATTCATGATTTTGATAGTTTGTTTAATTTATATATAGATTCTATTTGGAAGTTACAAAATTCATATAAATGGCCACAGATAAACTTCTACCAAATTAGTAAACATGTTCACCATGAATAACCTTGAAGACTACCCGCGTGGTCAAACGATCAATGTTTCCATTGGTCAAGGGGCAGTCCTTTCTAATAGGTTTTATTAGAGCCAAATTATTAGGCCAGCGGCAACCTACGTTTTGAGCTCTTTTCAGAGCCACCATAAATTCCATCTGAACGATTCTTTTCAGAGCCACCAATCTTTCACAAATAGGAAAGAGGCCTCTATTCTCAAATCATCGGGCAAGTGACAGCCCAAATGATGATAATAATAGAGAAGTGACAATCTCTATGTTTCGCCTAATATTATAATTATTTGGTCCTGAAGAAGTCAGAGCTAGTCCTGACGAAAGCTTGACTGTTTTAAACTTATCCGACGGCGAACCGGTGAAACTCTTCACCTAAACCTGTCGTAAAAGCCTATCTCACAATTTAGTGGTGATATCTAATAATCAAGATACAAATAAATGAAAAGCAGAAAGAGGCCTTCAGAAATTCTGAGAAAAGGACTTTAATTTTAATTTTACTGAAGCTAAAGATATGTGTGTTTTTCAATGCCCCCTTTAAAGAGGAAATAAATGTGTGTAGTCCAGATCAAATTGACGTTTGATAAATCTTAATGTATGACTGTGACAAAGTCCTGACTCGTGTATCACATATACGGTAACATTGATGATTCAGCGTTGGATAAACATAACCCATGAATTATTAAATGGATTATTGCATAGACAAATTTTAGATGTGGTTTACATTCGTTGTGTACACAATGCAATCCATGTGTCATGCCAAGACTACCGATTATTAACCATGTTAACCAGCATACGTGTTTGATTTTACCTTTTAAAGTTAGCCATTCATACTCAAGGGGAAATTGACAGATTTTACAAAGTTCTTAATCATACTTAGTATTATATATTTTATATACGGCCCTGTGTTTTGAACTCGCCACCCTTCCCGTTGCATGTCCAGACTTTTA
Source organism: Ophiura sarsii (assembly GCA_035610835.1). Taxonomy (NCBI): domain Eukaryota; kingdom Metazoa; phylum Echinodermata; class Ophiuroidea; order Amphilepidida; family Ophiuridae; genus Ophiura; species Ophiura sarsii. Next base: position 22,952,320 of record CM069443.1, read on the forward strand.
CATTTTACACCATCTGAGATTCGAATTAGCATATCGCTCTGTTCTATTCCATAAAAAGTATATATTTTCTGAAAGGAAATCTCACAAGAATTCCAAATATGATATTGGAATTAAAATGGGACTTAATGCTAACATGTTGTGATTAAGAATGTTAAAAAAATATCGATTTTTTAAAAATATTTTGATCAAAGCTCAATAATATTTTTATACCTATCCCAATCATAATTTTACTGTGCATATTAGTTCCTCATGCAATTACCCATCAGAACATAATGGTTGTCAAGGGTAACTTGTTGAAATATACTATATCGGGAAGTGAATGAACACAAACGTTTAAATTTCATATTTATTAGAGTTTATAAATATATTTCCTGGGGTATGCACCCTATCCTGATTTAAACGCCATTTTTAAATTCCCCTATTTGAGAGCTTTCCAAAAATGTATAATTTTCCTATCATCGGTTGAATACTTTTTTTTGTTATACGAGGGTCATTCAATAAGTTCTACCTCCTCACACATAACATCGCTAATACGAATGTCAGCCTCATGACATTTGTCATAATTATAGCTCTAAATCATAGCTACACATTTATGATAAATCATAATTGATACCTGTTTCACTTTTGTTACGATGCGATCAAAGCCAGATAGAGATTTTGGACAACGGAAATGGAAAATTACCTTAAAAATAAATACATGTTTTTCGGGGTTTTTTTCCGTAGTGTGTGGTTAGATATAAAAGCATGATTTAAATATTTAAAATGGAAATCAATAACACATATCTGAATATATTACAGTATTGTCATGTATACATGAGATTGTAAGCAATATTAACGCCTGTATAGGCTTTCAAATAGTGTAATATCAACTCGAATGTATTGATATGCCTTTGGCATACTGGAATACTGCTAATCGGACGAATTTTCAGTGTTACAAGTTAAGCCACAGTGATGCCTCGTATGTGAAATCCTTAACATAATAGTCACTTTTTGAGTTTTCCTTATGTACAACCTTCAGAATAGATAATCAGGTAGAAAAAAATAGAAAATTATCTCTTCGAGAGACCTGCAATCCCTCCTTCAGTCCTGTATATTGAAGATCTCTTAGTTCTTATGAAAATCAAATATGACTTTTGCCAAGGACAATGCAATCGATTCATGATTACAATTGTTACATAATAGTTGACACGTTTGTTGAAACAGAAATGTATAGAATATACAAATATCTATAAAATGAGAGCAAAATCGTGTTTGTACCATACAGGGATGAGTTATTGTAAATCGAACGTAGAATTGGGAATATTTTCATTATTCCCCATAGATATTGTTCCACCGCCGCCACCGCCGCCACCGCCAACGCCACCACACCTGACTTTCGAAATATAATCAATCATATCTCAGCCAATCAGTTATGTAAATACCTGATTTATTCACACAATGTAGCTAGATGAATAGGCTTTCGAATGACACCTAGGCTACAGCTAGATAGCCAGATAGAGATTTTGGACAACGGAAATGGAAAATTACCTTAAAAATAAATACATGTTTTTCGGGGTTTTTTTCCGTAGTGTGTGGTTAGATATAAAAGCATGATTTAAATATTTAAAATGGAAATCAATAACACATATCTGAATATATTACAGTATTGTCATGTATACATGAGATTGTAAGCAATATTAACGCCTGTATAGGCTTTCAAATAGTGTAATATCAACTCGAATGTATTGATATGCCTTTGGCATACTGGAATACTGCTAATCGGACGAATTTTCAGTGTTACAAGTTAAGCCACAGTGATGCCTCGTATGTGAAATCCTTAACATAATAGTCACTTTTTGAGTTTTCCTTATGTACAACCTTCAGAATAGATAATCAGGTAGAAAAAAATAGAAAATTATCTCTTCGAGAGACCTGCAATCTCTCCTTCAGTCCTGTATATTGAAGATCTCTTAGTTCTTATGAAAATCAAATATGACTTTTGCCAAGGACAATGCAATCGATTCATGATTACAATTGTTACATAATAGTTGACACGTTTGTTGAAACAGAAATGTATAGAATATACAAATATCTATAAAATGAGAGCAAAATCGTGTTTGTACCATACAGGGATGAGTTATTGTAAATCGAACGTAGAATTGGGAATATTTTCATTATTCCCCATAGATATTGTTCCACCGCCGCCACCGCCAACGCCACCACACCTGACTTTCGAAATATAATCAATCATATCTCAGCCAATCAGTTATGTAAATACCTGATTTATTCACACAATGTAGCTAGATGAATAGGCTTTCGAATGACACCTAGGCTACAGCTCTACGACATTTAGTTGTTCAGTTAATAGAGAGAGACGGATGATTCGTCAACAAAAATGCAACGCCACCACCCTTTTTGGGTGGTGAGTTCAAAACATATGGCCATACACCACCCAACACAAAAAGTCCCTGACCGGGCTTTGTTGGGGGCTAATCCAAAATCAATAATCGGTACGAAAAATCTAAGATATACATTCAATGAGCATTTCTTTTCCGTAGTTTGATACCTCATATATAAAAATCGAGTGGATATTTTTGAAGTTATGATAGTATCGATGACCACAACTACAAAAAAAATAATTGCACTAAAATTGGGTTTCATTCAATGGGATATCATTGCGTGGAGAGTGATTATGCAGTGAAAATGTGTGTGTACCGGCCTTGCCGAGGCCTAACTATTCATCCTTATCAGATACCTGACTGGTTGAGTTATAGAGCTTGTTACTACTCCATGTACTCGGGCACTGCAAAGTAAACGCTAAGATTAAACGCTAAAGATTAACCAGTAAGTTAGCGCGGACAGGGTGGAGTTCGAGGGGGGATGTGGCCCCGCGCGCGCAAGTGGACAACTTTCAAATTTCGAACTCATTTGGTGCAATCTGGTTTATTATTTTGACCAATATTTTATCGAAAACCACCTCTTCATTTCCAATCAATATTTTGTTTTTTATCAATGCAAGAAAGAAGTTGAGCGTAATAAGCTGATATTTTCTTGATTTTATATTTTTCACTATAAACCTGATCACAAAATACACTACGTATAATTTATCCTAATCAATCTTGTGTAAACAAAAAACACAGTTTAAAAATTAGTACCATAACACCACTTTCCAAATTACGTAAATATATTTTCTGCCATATTAAAAGACAAAAACATTTTTACCATTCAAATATCCGACCTGCTCTGCTAGTCGTGCCTAGTATTGTTCTTTTTCTTTTTCTTTTTTTCTTTTCCTGTCCTTTTTTCTTTCATTAGAGGGGGAAGGCCCAGCCCCCTGCGCGAAGGGCCCCCAACATTTGAATCGTGTCGGTTAACATTGGCACTGTCGGTTATCGAGCCTGATTTTCTGCGGGTCACAACTCCTCCCCTCTAGTTTCTGAATCGGCGGCAATTCTCAAAAGTTGACAGCCTTTTCGCTCACACCCTCCAATATGAAGAACCTAGCTAAGCCACACCCGTTGGTGGTTTTTTGAAGTTTCCATGTCCGTCCCTGAAAGAATCTAAATGGTTCGTCCCTTATTCAGACAGAATTGTGTATTTAGACATGTAAATTCAATTTGCATGATTTGTGTATGTTTTATTTTCTTGTGTTTATAGAGCTGAGTTGGGAGCACTGCACTTTGTGGTGATAGTACTCTTTTGTGCTTTCAGTGCTCCCTGGCTGCTCAGCAGACCTCCTTTATTGTTTTGTTTTTATTTTGGTGTTGATAGCCAGTTGAATAAATAAAAATAAATAAAGTTAAACATGTTGAACGAATGAATTAATAAATTAACTTTGGGTCAACATGATCAATGGGAATGCCTACTAATCCTGTTGGGACAGCTTTTATACAGTATATTATTAGCTCGCCTCCCAATAGGGTGGTGCTGTTACACTTTTTGGTTTCCTGCTGTCATATTCCTTAAATATTTTTAAAACCACAAAAGCTATCTCAACAAATTTTGTATCATTTTTAAGCCCTAATAACAAGCTACCTGCCTGCGAAATGGCATGGGTATAGCTAATACAGAAAGGGAGCTACAGCTGTTTGAAGCTTTGGGACCAGGGGTGGTGCCGAAAGGGGTGCCGCCTGTACAAACTCAATGGGGATGATCCCATGCTTTGTTCTTCTTACAATAACTAGTCATCCCTTGATGTTACAAACACCATTCTGGTCCTATTTTAAAGGATATTTAATAGTCTTTCAGTATGCGATTCAACAAACTTGTCAATATTTGTAACAACTAATTAATTATGGATAAGACCATGATTATCAGCTTTCTTCCTCTTCGCTACACAGTCAACATGAATAATCAGCCTCAATTTACCGGATATATAAAAATTACTATAACCGAAAGAGTTTTCAACCTATGATAGGAAAAGTATACATTTTTGAAAAGCTTGTAACTAGAGGAATTCAGAAATGCAGTTTATATTAGGGAAGATTACATCCTTAAAAAATATTTCTGAATATTCTCAAAATATATAAAATAAAAATCGGAGATATTCATTAGCCGGTATAATTATCTTACCTACTAGTAACCTTTGACAATTATATATCATCTGATGGGCAATTTCATGAGGAATTTAAATATGTAAAGTAAATAATGATAGGGGTAAGTATAAAAATATATGGATCTCAAATTAAAAAATTAAACATCTGATATATTTCAGAACATTGTGAATCATACCATGTTAGTCCTTGGATGTACTATAATTTCAATGGCATATTTGGATTCCTCATGCAATTTCCCTTCAGAAAATGTATACTTTTACTACCTCAGGGGGTATACAAGCAAATATAAATGTGTAAAGTTAAAATCATATCGCGAAAGCCAAAGTCCGTGTGTAACACGAAAGGAGGCGAGTACACATGGCCATAGAGCTTAAAACGTGTTTTTTCTTAAAGCTTCAACACGTTTTGACGCATCTCCAAATTTTCCAGCCCTGCTTCCCACGAATGTAATTATGAACATGCCTTAAATGGAACATTGTTTTGCATAGACGGGATTCTCATAACCCGCATAGCATTCATGTGTATACAATGCGATTCATTATACCGATATGCAATTAGTTAAGTCAGGCATGTGACTGTCAAACTGACTACCGATATTGGTTTTAATGTTAAATTTACCCTTTAATTATAGTCTGAAGCAGAACATTCACAATCAAAGGAAAATTTACAATTTCAAATTTAATATAATGCGCAAATCTTGGGCGACCATTTAAATAATAATGTTGAAACGAAATATTATGGTTTAGAGAGACGGAAAGAAAATATCGCTTTTGTCGTCAATTGCAGAAAATTGAATTTACATGTCTAAATACACAATTCTGTCTGAATTAGGGACAAACCATTTAGATTCTTTTAGGGACGGACATGGAAACTTCAAAAAATCACCAACGGGTGCAGCTTAGCTAGGTTTTTCATATTGGAGGGTGGGAGCGAAAAGGCTGTCAACTTTTGAGAATTGCCGCCGATTCAGAAACTAGAGGGGAGGAGTTGTGACATGACGTCCCCGCAGAAAATCAGGCTCGATAACCGACAGTGCCAACTGCCAATGTTAACCGACACGACTCAAATATTGGGGCCTGTCTCTCCCCCCCCCCCCCCCCCCCCCCCCCCCCCTAATAAAAGAAAAAAGGAAAGGAAAAGAAAAAAGGGAAAAGAAAAAAAGGGAAAATAAACAAGACAAGCACGACTAGTAGAGCTGGTCGGATATTTTTGTCTTGTAATATGGCAGAATATAATTAAGTAATTTGGAAAGTGGTGTTATGGTACTAATTTTTTTAACTGTGTTTATGTTTATACAAGATTGATTAGGATAAATTATATGTTAGTGTATTTTGTGATCAGGTTAGTGAAAAATATAAAATCAGCCTGTGATGCCGAGCATCATAAATTTATTTGGGCAATGCGTATTTTATTTATTGAGCAGCCTAATTGAATACATCATGGACTTTTTAATTCAATGAAAGCAAAGTATCTTTAGACGAATCTATTTGTTTAAAAAAGTAAAGAACATTGATGAAATAGAAGGGAACAAGAGAAGAAAAGTCCCAGGTGGATGGGTTGATTTCGTCAGAGCTACTGAAATTAGATATTTAAAACTAATTGGTCAAAGTCAGGAATGAAATTAACAGAGGACACAAGTAAATATGAATAAGGAGATTTAGACAATGTACATTATGATGTATTTCAATTTTAATAAACCATAAGTAATATAAACCCCGAAATAAACATACTGCGCCACGGGGAATTCCCAGGTATCGAATCCGTTTCATGTTTTTATTACGAAATAATATACTACTATGATATTGTATCCATTCATATTATCATTAATTTTCAGAAGATAATAAGGCCACGTCAAATAATTAACGTGTTTTTCTTCCCCGCCCTCACGAATTTTTTGAGATTTTCAACTTTGTTTCTTCTTTTTTTTCTTTCCTCTTTCGTCAATTGTTGTGATAAAAGAGATGGTATGAAGTGCTTGGGTATCATTTATAAACACAGTCCACACAAGATTTCCAGGCTAGGGGTAGAGCAATGAGGAAAAAAGCAAAAAATAATGAGGGCCTCCCCGTCTTTATGATTGACGACAAAGCTTCAACAATGGGAACTTAGCACAGAAATTATAGCCATAAATAATAATAAAACAAGGTTTGCAAAACAAAATCAAAGGGTAAGCATGACATAAATTGCCCGCTTAGGAGCGCTATCAATTCGGTCTGATAAACCTTTTGTTATCAATTACTGCGAGAGGATTGCCTGGTTGTATATTTAAATTCGGGGCGTGTACGAGTGGTACTACTTGCTAACTGCATGGGTGAGATTCCATTATGTTGCAAATTACATCCACGCTCATGCGTTTAAACTACTCAATGGGCGTTGCAATCCAGCCGGTTGGTTGCACATGAGAATTATGTCATATAGCAACCAGCTTTGATGGAAGGCGAATATTTAAATTTGGTAACGGTTTTTTAGGGCACCAATTTATAGCGCTGCTAAGCGGGCCTTGTAGCCTAATGCTTAAAATAGTGAATTTATTACGCATTTTGTCTGGTGGCCAAATATGGCACTGCGCACGGTTCAATGCAGCTGAGTTTACGTACGCAACCTCTTCATGAACCCTCTAACGTTGCGGTGAACGAGACTGTTTCGGGTCACGCGAATGACATGCCTTAAGAATATTAATTTTTAACAATTAGCGAATGAAATGGCGTAACGTCAGTCACATGACGAAAATCATAGCAACAACAGCAGTTTGTTGACGTTCAATTATACCTTATAAAGACATTTTTCATGAATATTTAGTGTTGCCATACTCATTGGGCTAATTGCACACCAAATCAGCCACCATGGGCAACACGGAACGCTAAGGCCTACTGTGAGTCAGTCGGTGAGTGAGTGAGTAATCGTTTGCGACAATAGGCTGATCGTGGACGACCAGCAAAAAAGGGAAAGAAAAAGGGGAAATAGTAAGGAAGAAGGGGGACAAACGAAAAAGATAAGGGTGGGGTACGAAAAGGCGGGCGGGGAGGCATGCGAGGGACATAAGAACGTTTGGGGTTATTGGTCTTCGGTCGGGATATATACGCGTAGGTTGACGAGAAATCTTATATTTAGAGGTAACTAGTATAACTATTGATATGCTTTTTTAAACCTTAAGTTTTACAACATAGCAATTTTAAATCGAAAATATATGTACATGTATATCAGTATGCACAACTTCATTCTGGCATAGGCCTATATAAAAGATATTGGTCAAAAGTAAACACCAAATCGCACCAAATGGGTTCGAAAATTGAAAAAATCAAATCAAATTCTCAGGGGGCACGTCCCCCTCAGACTCTTTTAAACCATCTATATTTAAATCAAGAAAATATCTGAATATGCTTCACTTCTTTTTTGCATGGATAAAAAACACAATATTGATTGGAAATGAAGAGGTGGCTTTTCGATAAAATGTTGGTCAAAAGAATACACCAGATCGCACCAAATGAGTTCGAAACTTGAAAGTTGTCCACTTGCGCGGGCGGGGGCCAAATCCCCCCTCGAATTCCCCCTGTTCGCGCCAATGTGGAGCGCGGTGATGCGCACCGCTTTGGTGACACTTTTGCAAAATATTCACTAATGGGCACCCACCCCCTAAAAATATCCTGGATCCGCCCCTGCCCCACGCCATCCTGCCCACCACCCCATGAAGAGTTAATCTGTTAAAGTTGGTTCGTTCAAGTTAAAAGCTCTACATAAAGTATACTAATAACAGAAATTTAAAAAAATCATACATTGGGGTGGGGCATTTCAACAATTCATCCGATTCAGACTTCCATTCCTCATTGAAAATGTGCGCCCCACGTGGTCTTCTTGCATCCCACACACCCTTTCGATGTGACCACATTATAACTCAAAATGAGACAACTTATAATTATAGGGTATGCATGTGCACGCATTTCTAGGCATTGGCCACGCGACTCGTTTTCATTCCTTTTCAGGATATTTTTCTCGATTATATAATCTACTAGGCGGTCACCCGGGTTTGGCGGTTCTCGGGTTTGGTGGTTTGTAGAATGCATGCATAAAGCCCGATCGGAAAAACTTTGAAAATTCGACCCTTAGACGACCTTTGACCCCGGACGACCCGGCAATGTCTTGCTAGACGTCCCGTAACTGATGTGCGCATGCTCATAACATTTAAAATGTGTTGTAGTAGTACACGGTTTATTCCGTACGGACAAGATATTTCGGGCTTCCCGTCACCGAGTTTAAGCCCGATCGGACAAACTTTGAAAATTCGAACCTAGACGACCTTTGACCCCGGAAGACCCGACAAACGCACAGACAGACAGACAAACAGACGAACAAACAGATCACCGAGTTTCTCATCACCGAGTTTAAGCCCGATCGGACAAACTTTAAAAATTCGACCCCTAGATGACCTTTGACCCCGGAGGACCCAAGAAAAGCAAAGGCGTTTTATTGTTTCCACGCTCGACTCGCATTCGGGCTTCCCGTCCCCGAGTTTAAGCCCGATCGGACAAACTTTGAAAATTCGACCCCTAGACGACCTTTGACCCCGGAAGACCAGACAAACGCTAACCCGTTTTATTTTCGCCACGCTCGCCTCGCATCGAGCATTGTGATCACCGAGTTTAAGCACGATCCGACCAACTTCAAAAAGTTGACCCTAGATGACCTTTAAACTCGTATGCTCTAGCGAATGCAAACTTGCTCTTGCGGGGACCGAGCTGCACCCACCCACCGAGTTTGAACGCCGCCCGACCCCGGGAAGGCGACGAAAAAGCGCGCACAGACAGACAGACAGACAGACAAACAGAACAGAGAACACTATAGCGTATTATTATATAGGATATTAAAATCATAAGTTACTCACGTCACCAAAACCTTAGTCATAACTATTTCAATTTAGTTCTAACTTATGTTTGCAATTTATTTATAAGCTTCATTAATCCAAAGACATGTCTTTGATTAATCGTTAACCTTGCCAGGACGCAAAATGCCAAGACGAACTCTCCGCGGCATTTTGATCATGATATTGATACACTCACGCAACACAGCAATATGGCATGTCTGAACTTGTATTGGTTCAGTTTGGATGTGGTGAGTGTTTATTTTTTGCTAGGAGTATTATAAACCTTGGTTTTAGACATACCAAATGTCAAATAGTAAAAGCCATTGGGTGTTGATGGATACGAATTTATGGTACAGTCATGGTAGGCGTATGGCAAGCCTGATGTACAATATACAGGGTGAGTCAAAAAAAAAGTGTACTCAATAGTAGGGTCATAATCTCGGGTTCCGTGACCATTTTTTGAACCTTTGTTTCTTGGTGAATTTGTCAACTAGAACCATTTTAAAAGAAAATGAGCTCCCATGCCCCTCTCAAAAGTGACGGGAACTCTTTTTATAGCGCAAATTCCAAAATAGCCGCCATACAAAGGCCCGAAAATGCAATTTAAGCTAAAAAGCATACCAAATTGTTAGGCTGAGCATAAGGATTCCGAAAATGTATAGTTTGCCCACCTTCCGATGTTTGGTTAACGACCTTTGCATATGGGGTCAAAATTTAAACTTGCTCTCATTTTTGAAAATGATATCTCAAATTATTTGTCTGATTACAAGGATTCCAGAAATTATAGTTTTTACCACCTAGAGTGTCTGTTGTACCTTATAAAGGGGTCAAAACCTTGACCTTTTGACCTTTTGAAAATATTTCTGGTGGTAAAAAAAAATCATTTCTGGAATCCTTGTGATCATACAACAATATGAGATTTGTTTTTCAAAATCGGAAGGGGCAAGACAAAATAGGGGGAGGTTTAAGAGCAAAAAATATGGGATAAGTATTCCAGCAAATTGTTGGAATACCATTTTTAAGCTAACTTTTAAGGTAATTTTGACATACAGTCTTGATCTACGACAGTCTTGATCTGTTTTCGTGTTTATTTTCCTTCTTCACTCATACATACATAGCATATCATTATTGGTTTCATACAAGTTAATATTTTCACAATTTAATTGAACCATGAAATTTGTGTTTTTTTATAAAGTGTATATCAACTAGTTAATTTTCTGACAAAATGAAAAAGGGATCGATTGAAAATGAGCAAAATGTGACAAGTTTCGTAAGCTAGCCCTTTTTTTAACCATTCAAATGGGATTTACAAAGTTCAGACTTGTATGTGCATGATGATGAAATGGAGTGAGTAATAGTCCCTAACAATGCGTATATCTGTACTTAAACACAATAAGTATTATTAAGAAATCTATCAAGGAGGGGAAAAGTTTTGGAGAGGACAACATTCCAACTGAACTCCTGACAAGATGCAATCTTGATGATATACTACTGGACATCTGTAATAAGGCCCTCCTAGAAAAGCAAAAACCTGACCAGTTAGCAAAATTGAACCCGATTCCAGTCCCAAAATCTGGTGACCTAAGTCCAGCAGGAAACTGCACTGCAAAAAAGTTGCTTAAATATTTACTCAACATTTTACACAACGTTGTTGAAGTATGCAACCGCTCAACAGTTGCGTAAAATAATTTGCCCAACACCGTTGGATAACATGTTTTCACCAATTCCATTTACTCAACAGTTGCACCATTTTAATTACACAACAGTTGGGTATTATTAATTAACCATTTGTTGGGCATTTTAATACCAACTGTTGCTTAATTTGTGAATTGTTTTCAATATATATTGATCATTTTTATATAGCAACTGTTGCTTTTGAGCAACAGTTACTATCAAGTGTACCCATATGTTGGGTGTTTTATTGCCAATAGTTGCGTATTTGTGACATGTTTTTATTATATGTTGAGCTTTTTTGTATAGCAACACGGGTTGGTCAAATAATTCTAGGTGATGCAGCAGAGCTACGTTCATCACTTCCTCTCGGTAGTGAACCGGTAACTTGTAATGGGAATTCTGGACGATGCAGCAGAGCTACATACATTACTCCCTTTCGGTAGTGGGTAGTGAATCTATATTTGGGGGGGGGGGGGGGGGGACGAGTTAACTCGGACCCCTTAGTTTTCAAATGAAAGGTCACGTGGTCATTATTATTGTTTCAATTAGTTAGTGGTGACGTGAAACCGAACCTTATCTGTGGTTTCAGGCAATTTGAGGTCTTAATTACAGTCGGCAGTATAGTGTTTGGTATAAAATGCTAAATATCGCCATGGAGTGTTGTATAAAAGCGAAAATATCGGCAAATTCAGATTTTCAGTGCGAATCGTATTTTAATGAAATTTTATATTAAATGTGTCTATGACCGTAAATAAAATGGTGCTTTAAAGGACAATTTAGTTTAAAAATCACATTTTAATTTTCGATTTAGCAGTAACTGAGACAATCTCAACGGATCTATACTATTGTAATCTCTCCGACTGTCAATAGGATACCGTGGTGTAGTCGTTACTCAACTACACTGTGACGCGGGAATTCAGGGTTCGATTCCGCAGAGGAGCACACTTTTATTTAATATTACATTTGTACTTTTTTATGTTCCATTATATTGTTTACTTACAATGTCATTAGTTTGTTTATTAAACGAGACTCTTTTTTTATCTATTAATATTGTTTACAATATTTGTTCAATGAATATAAATAATCACGATTTCTTTTTTGATTCGGCTCATGGAGTCATGTTGTTATGTTCGTTCGTCTGGCTGTTCGTGATGTTTATTTTTACAAACTGATTGACTACAATCAAAACCTACCGTTTATGCAATACAAAACAAAAACGGCCTATATTGGTGCAGTATTATTGAATCAAAATATTAAGGAATGCTTTTCTACTAAAAGATTCGCATTATGTGTACGGTATTATGTGTATTTATGATCAATCTTGATTAAACAAGGTCTTCTAAACAAGGTCTTCTAAAACTGGGGGACGAGTGTTTAAGGTGGCAAAAGGATGAGAAGTCTTGGAATGGATCTGTTGAATTTTGTGGAAGTTGGCAAGAGGATCACTAGTGTGTTGTTTCCGGAAGGACTGCTGTACATAATCATGTAATTTACATCGAAATATATTATTACAAATTTAAATTAAATTATAAATAATGATATTTTCCTCTTGCCAACTTCCACAAAATTCAACAGATCCATCCCTAGTCTTCTTATCCTTTTGCCACCTTAACACTCGCCCCCCCCCCCCCCCCAACCCCATTTTTCTAGAAGACCTTGTTTATTAACATGTTAATCCTTATAGGTATAAGTTCATACGTGTGATACAATTGTAAAAATATACAAATCCCAGTTTTTATCATATATTTTTGTAATTGAGGGCGCTACCTCCACCACATCTCTTAATGCTCCTTTAAGAATAGCTATCAGTGGTGGAGGAGAGGACATAGGATTCACTATCAAGCCTAGACAAAGTCGAAGAATAGGGCCAAAGAAAGTGACGGATCTTGACTTTGCAGATGACATAGCGTTACTTTCTGACACTAAGGAGTTAAGCTGCTGAAATATGTTGAGGAAACAGCACTCAGAACTGGGCTCCACATGAATGCCAAGAAAACCAAATGCATGGTATTTCACCAAACACATGCGGTACAGCTAAAAACCTCTGATGGAAGTAACCTAGACAACGTAGAAGACTTCAAATACCTGGGAGCTTGAGTAGGCAGTAGCCAAAATACGTAAAGTACTTGCTTGGAAGACCTGCAATGCTCTGAACAAAGTGTGGAAAGCCAGCCTCTGTCGAAAAATAAAAAATCAGACTTTTCCAAGCTACTGTTCAAAGTGTTCTACTGTAAAGAGCTAAGACATGGACCATCAACAACAGACTCAAGAATTCTCTAGAATGCTGAGAACTGCACTCAACATTAGTTGGAAAGACAAGGTACCGAACAAAGACTTATATGGAAAATTACAAAAGGTATCAGAAAACATCACAGATCGATCGAAGGATGAGACTTGCCGGGCATTGCTTGAGAAGAGAAAATAAGATAGTGTCTGACCTTCTGCTATGGAGACCCAAACACAGACATATATCTGTCGGCCGCCCAGCCTTAAAGGGACATTAAGTGGTGTTGAAAATTTTAAATGTTTAAAAATTTACTTCAGAATTCAAGATGAACATTAAACACAGCAAAACTTGATTAAAACAATATCATCGCTATTTATTGAAAAACGCCCTCTATGCAAATATGGTTCGCGTTATGTATCACGCGTACTGCAGGGGGATACTGTCGGACGTAAAATGCTCGTCGCGGCTGTAATAGCATTTTTGAATCGACGTTTTCTTGTACAAAGAGGGCTGATTTTTATTAATCCTTATAGGTGTAAGTTCATACATGTAATACAATTATAAAAATAAACTAATCCCAGTTTTTATTATAATTGAGGGCGCAGCCTCCAACACATCTCTTAGTGCCCCTTTAATATACTCGGACATCCTGGAGAAAGACACAGGACTGATTGATGAGGAGATGAAAGCATGCATGAGGGACAGAGTAATATGGTGAGCCATCACGAAGACCGATCGAGATCGACATAAGTAGTAGTAGTAGTAGTAGTAGTAGTAGTAGTAGGAGTAGTAGTAGTAGTAGTAGTAGTAGTATGGCATACTATATGAGACAATGTTCACACAAAAGTGGTTAAAACATTGCAAGGTTTATATAGTATAAAAAATCGCACAAATAAAATATTTTGAGACAATGGTTTCTTGATCTTTTACATATTTGTGAGAAGAAAAAAATTAGCCAGGTTCCAAATTTTAAGTTCTGAATCCATTAATTTCTTCTGCTTAAGTTTTCTAATGAAACGTTGAATTTTTTTTTTAGCTTCCTTGCGTAATTAAGAACTCCATGGCCACCATTGTCACTCATTTAATAATGCTGCAGTAAACAGTCGTGTCTAACTGTGTAAAATTCCAGATTAGTTCCACTTTATACAAACAACAACAATTTTATAATTTAATGCACACATCAAGTTCAAAGGGGCCGTTTGTGGTTTCAACCCCGACGCAAGGGCGTCCCTAGAGGTATGTGGGGGGTGTGTGTGCAGGGGGCGGGGTGTTACATGCATATTTTCGTCCGGTTTTGAGGACGTCATCGCTACCCCCCCCCCCCCCCCCCCCCCCCCCCCCCCCCCCCCCCCCCCCCGATCCCCAACCACTTATCAAGATTTCAGCTGCTGGCGGAAACAAAATTGTGCAAGTTTAACGATTTTTTTGAGTCTGTAAAAAAAATTGTCGGTACATCATGCCTTTCGTCGGTCCAACCATGACAACTATGTCATGTCCCAACCCCCCAATGAAAAGGGTCTTGGGACGCCCCTGACCCGACGTGCACTTGTTTTTCAGCGCCCTGGGGCGTCTTTATTGAAATCATATGTTCAACCTGTATACTGGTACAAGTTCAGTATACTCATTGCAGAGATCAACTTTATTGCTAGCAAGGTCACAGCATGGATATATTGCATTTGGTACTCTAAGCACAGTGTGAAATAAGGCCACCCAGAACGTCAAGTAAACGTCAAGATTTTATTTGTTCAGCCATAACGTGTACACTGTTGGCACCCAACACCCAACGCTGACACCCAATCACATATCAGGATACTTACTGGTTTTGCTAATTATCCCTACACTGCTATGACATATAATGCAGGCATGCATTACATGTAGACATATGGCTTAGGCCTACTAACTTGTATATCAATACCTCTTTGCTCAAATAGTTCGCCCATTGTAAGTTGATACATGCCTGGAATGTAGGTCATATCAGATTAGTAGCACAATTGACCCTAGAGACGAAAATTGGTCTGATGGAAATGAGAGTACACCAATGATGATACAGGTTTATCTTAAACACTGAAAAGTGATAGGCACATAAAAGAGTGATTGTTACAGATATTGGGATTTATTTTAAAGGGTGTTATTTATAAAGGTTGATGGAATTGAAATAAAATATGTTTGATTTTAAATCACTGAATACTGTTTGCTTTCGCTATGAACTAATAATAGTATCGAGGAACATAGATCCTGTTATCAAGCAGTCTACTTCACCATTGTTCACAGTGACTAACCAGTCAGAATCAACAGGTCATATGTGAACTTTGGGTTTCTGATTGTATCTTGGTGACAGTTTTATCATACTCCATTCAATCCTGGCTGCTTTGTCACACTACTAGGCAGTATCCTGCTATCGGTGAAATATGGGTGTATACCAAATGCAGTATACATGTATCACGTTCAATATACATGTATCATGTACCACCCATTCTGAGGTCTGTTTGTCTTTTTCAGACTCTTCTTGTTAATTTACAAGGCATACTGAATGCGCCATGTCACGAAACCTTTTCGCCCAGTAATCTGGGCATATAGTTTGGCTTTGTGGTTGTATGGGGTAGGTCACCGGTTAACTCTGGTGTTAAAAGTGTACTTTTTTGTGGCTTATCATGAATTAAGTGGCAAAAATGGCAAAAACATGCCTATGTCACATCAGAATTTTGGTCGAACGAGGGAAAACGATGTTGTATTTCAAAAGTTACAGAAAAATAAATAATAAAGTTGGATATTTTCCTGCATTTGTTGGGTTTCATCACAGATGGGGTCCACCATCTGTGGTTTCATTGACTATCTGTTGACTATCACACCAGCACGCTTATAGCGCCACTACCAACAGGGGCTTTTTCCACCAAAACAAACAGTACCAAACATGCGCCGAATTAAGTAATTAACAGCTTGGGGTCGTCTGGACTTCTAATACATAGTTCACATCAGCATGGTAAAGAAATACATAGTTCACATCAGCATGGTAAAGATAAGAAGAATTTTCGTGAAGACCCTGTGATATTTCCTACACTCTCCAATGTTATCAGGACAGTATTGCAATTTCAACCACAATTATGTATACCAGCAGTTAACCAGGAATTTCTAATAATATATTATCTTTATTGATACGCTAAAAAACCATAAACCAAAGCATTCTAAGAATAGAATGGCACACACAAAGCAACAAATTGTTCAAAGTTTAGAAAATGCTCAGCATACCATAACATGCACCTACCGTTTGCCTCCATCAGCAAAATGTGTGCAGCGCTTTCAAAACTGCAAAATCCTATCCCTGACAATATCGTTCAATTGCATTCTAACACAATTAAGCATTGTACCCTAAATTTGCTATGGTGAAATAATTACCACATGCAAGTTCCTTAACATTTCAGTGTAGAGTCATAGAATTCTAATGCAACATGTTATAAAAGATCTCATACTTATAAAACAAAATAAACTCACTAAAATGAATATTTCATTTGTATTCTTAGTATATTTACAAACAAACATAATAAGTGCTGTCTGAAACTTGAATACCCCAAACCCAAACTGTAATGCATCAAGTTTCCAATCCGATGTCTCTATATGGTATGAAGATTCTACGAGGGTCATTCAATAAATACCTGCAACGATTGAAAATCTCTGCACCGTGACACGTGTCAGTAAAATAAACTTATGATACTTAAACATTATTAAAAGTCTTACTCTTTTCTCACAGAAAATTTCGATCCCGTAGGTCATTTTTATCATTACATTTCAGCACTGTGAATACCGTAATCTCAGGGCAATTGTAAAAAATAAATGTTACAATGGCGGGAAAGTTTATGGTATGCATGACATGCGTTAACAGTGGTAATATTGGCTGCTTGATTTATAATGCTGATTCTTGTCAATTTTCAGTGCCCAGAGACCATGATGTTTATAGTACTGTAATAACATGATACAAAATGACCCACATGTTTGACATTTTCTGTGAGAAAGGGTAAGACTTACAGTTTAAGTATCATAAGTTTATTTGGAAAAAGTGTACTTTAGGTCCCAGATACTGGTATACCAGTATCGGTCGATACTGGTACATGAATTTTGCCAGTATTGCTCGATACTGGAACAACATCAAATTGTGTTCCAGAATCGGACGATACTGGAACACTTCATGTGTTCCAAGTATCGCCCGATACTGGAACGGTTTCATTCCAGTATCGATCGATACTGGAACAAATTAAATGTTCCAGTATCGCCCAATACTGGACCATTTTGTTCCAGTATCGCTCGATACTGGAACATGTAAATCGTTCCAGTATCGCTCGATACTAGAACGATTTACATGTTCCAGTATCGAGCGATAATGTAACGATTTAATTTGGTGATACTGGCACATTTTTCATGTTCCAGTATTGGGCGATACTAGCACATTTTTAATGGTCTAGTATTGGGCGATACTGGTACATGTTTCATGTTCCAGTATTGGGCGATACTGGAACATTTTTCATGTACCAGTATCGGGCGATACTGGTACACATTCTACCAGAATCGACCGATACTGGAACAAAATAATGTACCAGTATCGATCGATACTGGTACATTATTTTGTCCCAGTATCGGGCAATACTGGTACATTCTTAACGTGCCAGTATCGCGATACTGGAACAAAATAATGTACCAGTATCGAAACGATACTGGGTGTTCTAGTATTGGTCGATACTAGTACAGTCTAGTATCTGGGAGCTAAAGTACACTTTTTCCCTATAATCTTAATGGCATATTTGGTTTCCTCATGAAATTTCCTTCAGAAAATGTATACTTTTACTACCTCCGGGGGTATACAAGCAAATATAAATGTGTAAAGTTAAAATCATGTCGCGAAAGCCAAAATCCGTGTGTAACGCGAAAGGAGGCGAGCTTAAAACACATCGTTATCAACTCGTTATCACTATGTTGGCTGTACGTTTCCCCCGTCAGCCTATGTTCATCAACGTATACCCAACTTACGAGTAACGTACGAGTAACGTACCACTAACGTATGTCAGCATATGAAGAGCTTTTTTGCATAAAGGCTTACAGACCACCCCTACATGTTACTCATTTTGCATAATTGAGTTAATCAAGTTATTGTATGGCTGTCTTCATGACTTTGATTAGTGCATCCATGCAGCCAATTGAGGCACCAATAATACAAGCCACATTCCACATATGAATAGCTATCCATTTAATAATGCAAAATGAGTAACAGGTAAAAGTGGATGTAGGCCCTTTTGCAACACAGCTCTTCATATGTCAACGTATATTTAACGTACCATAAACTTACCGGGAACTTATGCAGAACGTATTAAGCACACGTTGAGTACGTCGAAATTTTTTGAGCATGCTCAATATTTTTTCGCGGGCTCGACGTGTTCCAAATGGTCACAGTATATCACAGTGTGCTCTTAACGTAAACGACGACGTATCCCCAACGTACCCCTAACTTATAATCAGCATACACCAACGTGTTTTTCGATATTTCGCATACGTTGGCATACGTTGAGCCATACGCTATGGTGTGACAGGGCCTTTATTACATGTACTCTTTTAATTGATTTATTTCTTGGGATTATTTCTCCCCAATATCATGCTCCATTGAATATAGTTTTAAGCTATATTTAAAATCCATCATTATTCGTTTTTAAAATACAAGAAAATTGTTATAGTTTTTAAAAGGTAATTACTAACCAACTGTGATCCAGGAACCCAGAACGATAAACCTAGTGGCGTAGCTAGGATTTTTTTCAGGGGGGGGGCAAGATTTCTAAAGTTTTCTTAAAGGTTGCCCCAAATTTTTTTCACATTCAGTCAATCGTGAATTTCAAGAAAGTGGAGGGGTGTCGGAGGGGGGCGGGGGGGGGGGGGGGGGGGGGGGGGGGGGGGGGGGGGTTGAGGTCAAAGTCAATTTTTTCGCACGGTCACAAAATTTCGAACGGTACAAAATCGCACAGTCCAAAAAGCAGCCCAGTGAACATATAATGGTCAATTCTCAGAGTTTTAATCATTTTTTTCTATAAAATGTTCCTTTATTTATAAAAACCAGGAGAAAATTGTCATTTTTAAATGGTTATATACGCATATAAGCACTACATCCGGAGAGTGGGGCGGGGGCACAAAGGGGGGCGGGGGCACAACAAAATCTGTCAGGGGGAAACTGCCCCCCTTGAGCTACGCCACTGGATAAACCTATACATGTATGCTGCCCCAGATTCAATTACGGGTTGAAAGACCACGGTAACCATCGAAATTGATATAGCGCGGGTGTACGGATGCAATCATAAAGTACCGAACTCGATTGGTTCCATGTGCATTTCAGATCCACAGCGCGACTTGTTGAAAAGACTGATATTGGTATAATCAATGTAATACTAATCGCTACATAATATTGATCACGCTAGGGAGTTAAAATGTTTCACAATTGAAGCGAAACAACATTTTCTATGCATAACATGCAAATGTTGTTTCCAGCATGGGTATATTAATATTTTAAACGAAACGAAAAATGGTGAAACTGTCAAAATTTAAATTTTTGCATAAATTAAGCTTAATTAAACCTATTGTTTTAATTTGTATGGCTTAGATGTTTATATGTCTACCTGGCAAAATGTGTGTACTAACATTTGCCCAAATCTGGCATCAGTACCTATTCTACCTTTTATGTTATAACAACAATGATAAATCTGGTGTTGGACCAAAAATAATGCAAATTTCATGCAAATTAGCTGGAAATAACTATTTGTACACACCCCAACTACTGCAGACTCTACTGAGATATGGAGGGAAGGATTTTCTATCAATTTATTATCAAAATAGCTGGTAGTACTTCCATCGCCTTCAACAATCTTATCCTCTTGGCCTAAGAGGGATCCCAGAATAACTGTTCGTAGAAATCCCTTACCACATTTTCAAGGACATCATTTTTTTTCCTCAGCCTCTTTTAAACAATTCTGGTCAACTGCCCACCTCAATGTTTCAAGACGATTGATGCCCATGGATAGATAGACTTGAAATCAAGTCCTTATTTGCTCCCCTATCACCACACACTTCTTGTCTTCAACCATTCATTTCGTCGCTGTTCTGACATACCGGCACATGTGCCATTTTGGCAAAATGAAAACAAATGAAACACTAATTAGTACACTAATTGTACAAATTAGTACACTATACATACATACATACACACATACATACATTTATATAGCGCTCCTTCATAAAGATCGCAGCGCTTTTTACAACTAGAAACATCATAACTACAGCATAAATACAACATAAATTACACAAGGTACACAGTCCAGCAATATTAAAAATAACAACTGAAGAGGTGAGTTTTGAGGCTCTTTTTGAATGTAGATAATGAGGTGCTTTCCCTGATGTTAGTGGGTAAAGTGTTCCAGATATGGGGAGCTTTTTGCACGAAGGACCTGTCATCCGAACTAATTAGTGTGATATGCCAGGGTTTTAACATAATACCGGCATGAAAACCTCATTTTGTATTCTGACAAACCGGCACATCACAATATTCTGCCATAGACCACCGTGTAACTGCAGTTCTGACATACCGGCATATCACTGGCATATCACTGTAGGACGAATATGAAGTTTTTTTCTTCTTTCTGACATACCGGCGCGCACATGACTTTATGACATAATTACTCCTAATTAATAATTTGTTGTTGTAACATGCTCATAACAAACATAAGTATATATCTATTAATGTTCTTTGACAATGATAGTGACATTTGATGTAAATGCTCTCTAACAAGTCTTTAAAAATTGGAAAATTTTCAAACACGATTTTCTCAAAACGCTGTTTTTCGTGATGTGCCAGTATGTCAGAACAGCGACGATTTGATACTAGTTACAGCGGGCCTATCCAGTCAGTACGCAGGTATCGTTTTTAATGAGTGACCTCGCCGATTTCTAACCCACGCAAAGATCGATTTCAGGATGTCAACCTTGCGCTAAAACATTAAGGGAAGTTTGTTTTCCCTGAATTAATTGAGGTAGGGTTAGCTGGCAGCCATGATGGCGAAGTAGGTGGATTGTTCGTAATTTTCTCTATAATATGATGCCAAATCTGACACAATTGGTCCACAAACAGTGATTTTATCGCTAATTTTAGATTTAACAACTTTCGTGACTTTGCTTCTTGTATCTATTCACTTGACCGGACTAAAATGCGTACGATATTTTAAGAGCAATTTCCGTACTAACGGAATCTTAAGCTTTAATTTCATATCAAAAACATTGATGCCCGACTTCTTTTTTGATAAGAAAAACGAGTTTGATTTTCACCGATTTTCGGTCAGAAAACGAAACTTTACGATCCCCCGTTAGGCCTCGCCAACTTGATTTTTAGCCTCCCGTATGGCACGCCGTTT
>CM069443.1:23574142-23764381 GCA_035610835.1 Ophiura sarsii
CTATAAAGCCATGATATCCCATAAATGGCTGTATATTCAGTAAGCAGTGTTACCAAATCAAATTGAAATATTGATTTGTTTACACAAGTCGATCTTATACATCAAATTAGGCGCTCAGCCTGGTGCAGCAAACTAATTCTGACCATTACTAGGCTTGCAGGATTTGCCTATTTCATCATCCTGCTGCCCAACTCACTTTTCAGCCAAATTGAGCTCACCAATGGTAATGGCTAGGAACATGTTTATCTTCATTGCTAGAAACATGTTTTTGTGTTTTACTGAAAACTATTAGTTAGGCAGTTATCGTAGCAGGGTGACAATACACAACACACAGGTTATTGTAAACAAACATAATTGGATCCTTCTCACCATGTGAGGGGGTAAGCATGTGATTTATTTACAAATCATTTCTGTAATATCTGAAAAGCTGTCCTGCTATAACCTGACATTTACCCTAATACGACACTCTTCACTATAACAAGGCATAGCAAACTGTAAATAACTTTGTTTACCCCCTGGCGACAAAAAGGTCCAACTTAAAATACGGTCTGCATGGTCTGGATACAGATTGCAACATTGATTTGTAGTGAGTGACTACTTTCCAAAACTAAAACTCTTGACAACAATGAAAGTAACAATTTTTATTATCAAAATATACCTTGTAATACAAAAATATTAACATTTTATGATGTTCAAGCATACAAAGTACATATCTGAACAATAAATTACAAAAAACCCTGATTTTTAAAAAAAATTAATGTTCATAACTGTTTACAGCTACAGCATGACTGAGAATAATCATTAATTGAATGGTAAAACACATGATTTAATATGGATCAAAATCACTCTCCAATAAAGTGTAATGCCAGAATATGCTTGTTGGTAAACATATACATCGCCTACAAAACTAATTAACCAGCACTTTGAAATTAATGTGATACAGTTGACATTAGCATACACCTAGCAACAAAAGTCCCGGACCAGGTGCTTTTGAGGTTGGCTAATTCAAAATAGGTAATCGGTACCAAAAAAAGGGAGATATACATTAAATGGGCAAATTTCTTCTCCGTAGTTTGATACCTCATTCAACAAAATTGAATGGATACTTTTAAAGTTATGGCGATGTCAATGACCGCCCATAACAACAGCAAAGTTGCACTAGGTATTCATTGAATTGTGTGTGATTACTGTCATAACTGTCACACAAGTCAATGATTTCCTATACCTAGTGCAACTTTGCTGTTGTTATGCACGGTCATTGAAACCGCCATAACTTAATAAGTATCCATTCGATTTTGTTGAATGAGGTATCAAACTGCGGAGAAGAAATTTTCTCATTTAATGTATATCTCATATTTTTGGTACCGATTACCTATTTTGAATTAGCCAACCTCAAAGCACCTGGTCCGGGACTTTAGTTGCTAGGTGTATACTGACAGCACTGATCAAGGCATTAGCCAGAGACACATCTGGGCGTCATATGGATGCCCTATCGCGAAATGGGCGCCCTAAAAATGCTATTGCCGTCCAATGGACGCCCTAAAATAAGAAATTGTTATTTTTTTATTTAGATTACATTGTTGAATATTTGTTCACAATTTGAACCCCAAAAGGTGGGTATATACTATTTTATTATCAAAAAACACTATTTTGTGCACAATATTTTAAATTTGGACCAATTTTTATTTATAATAATTCAGAGCTCACAGCTTCCTATGCGGTCAATTTACATAGGAACATGGACGCTCCGCTTCTCACTCCACTTTATTTTGGTCCCACTTTGGACACCCAACTTTCAAATCCTGTCTAAGGCCCTGGCACTAACTACACCATACAAAATCATACGACTAGCAGTACCTATTTGCGCATGCACACGAGAGGTCTATCTGATGCCTCAATAACCCCTGGGTATAGATAGTCACCAAATATTTAGCCTGGGCAGCCCAGCGCTTGTGATGTGGTGGTTAAGTCACTCACCTGCCAATCCCCCAAATCATTTCCCGGGGCCGCGGACCAACAATTTGAGTCCTCCCTGTTGACCCCTGCCCCAAGTCCTTGGTCCATTACCAATGCAAGACCATGGGACTTAGGGTTAAATATGATTCAGATTGTCTTTTTATCTGTCCCAAGGTGGTAAGCATACTATTACTGTTTAAACACATGTTTCATTAGGTGAAGACACATTGTCCTTCTGTATTTGCGTGCAGCAGTGGAACTCAAGCTTCGCATTTCATATCCAGGGTTTTGTGAAGGAATCACCAGAAGTGTATAATGTATGTCAATGATTACAGATAGTGATGTGTCATTTAATCTATAGCCCATATTACCACTGGCAGCTACTAGAGATAGGGCCTTGTGGCACTTACGCCCTCAATATTGAAATTCATACAACAGATGACTGGGCCATGTTACAACATTTATAGATCAATAAATGCGTATGTGTTATTTCGAGAGAAATTAGACAAATCAATGCACGCGTGCTGATGTTGATAATGGCACATCCCAGCAAGGGGGGGGGGGGGGGGGGCTTGTAAGTTTATCAACATTTGCACAAGTGCATTGATTTGTCTAATTTTTCGAGAAACAAAACATACGCATGCATTGACCTAATTCCATACACGGCACTATACAAATCGTAATTCACAAAATGAGCATAATTTTGATATATTTAATAACAAATAAAAACTTGTTAACAAGTTTGCTAACACATGCAGTGATAATCGGCAAACCCGTGATAACTGAACAACGAATCAAAACAAAGCGTGTGGTGCCCGCATTAAACAGCGCACACGCGGAGTGCATTAGACACTTTCAATGCACTCCGCGTATATTTGGTTTCTTGCATTTTTATTGGTTTAACTCTATTAAGAGTGTATGAATGTGTCTTAATCCTATGTCCCAATCGCTGTTTGATGGAAATCAAGCGATTTGCAAGAATGTTAACATGAAATACATGATACACAATAAATGAAAAAATAAATGAATTCTCTTTAATAATACAAAACAATACTTACATTACTTTTTCTACACTAAAATAATTCTAAAGTTAGTAAGGAAAATAGTTCTTTCTTATAACACAAAACAAAATTATACTAGTATTTTAAACTAAAATATATAGAGTAGGCCTATGTAATTGAAGGATATACAAATACAAATTTGGCTTTTCCAACTTTCTGAATTGTCTTTAAACTTCTTCATTTTAAAGCTAATTATTCATTTTCATGATAACAACTTTATATGCACTGATAGTGTGCTTTTTTTAATAACTATTGTACAATTTTGATATTTTTTAAATGGTCACACTCTGATTTTTGGTCCCATTCTAAATTTGTACTTGAAGTAGCAGAAATATCTATAAATCTATGGAAAGCTTCCTTCTAGAATCTCCATACCGTTCCTTAGTTATACACTAGCAACCAATAGTATTAGGACACCTTGCAAGCTGCAAATTGAGAGAAAACACTGGGAATCTATTGAACTACTGTGTTAGCTTTTTGGTATTCTAGTGTTATAAAATTAATGAAAAGTTTTTAAAAGTTTGTTACAATAAATGTGGGATGATATTCCAACTTAAGACATTATTATTTGAAATGTAAACATTTGTAACAATATTTCAGTGATTAAGGTTTTTTGCATTGATACATGTATATTTAGTTCATTTGAGTCAAATAGCTTGGCAAAAATTCTAAAGTCATGATGAAATGATAGACCTGTGTAGTGTGGTCAGGTTATGTGGGTGCTATGGGAAAGTACAGAGAATTTGGTTGGATTCCATTTAAAATATGAAAGTAAAGGTGTCAAAATTAAACTAATTTTCCCTCCCAAATATCTTATTATGAAGATGAATTAAGAGATCAGGTGTCAATATGTGTGAGAGATTAAAGACTAGTGACAATATTGGGATTAGTTTTACTTGAGTGAATCCATTGACAAACAATTGAGAACGTTTTTTTGAAAGGAAGTCAAAATTGTCAGACTACCCACCATAGGATTACATTGGCTATAATGAGGTTGATGAATTATTCATGAGCTATTTCCAATGGGAAATTTGTATGGGGATTTCAAGAAGGAACATGTTTTCTTCAATTGCATGGAATTGAATTAGCAGATGTTGTAGGAAGCATGAATTTATTAATGAGAAGAGATTCAACAAGACATCTGTTCAACTCGTAGTGAAATATTACACTCCAAATTGAATAAATCGGGTGATTTTGACACCATAACCAAGTGTCCTAATACTTTTGGTTGCTAGTGTACTTTAGTAAAATCATACAAAATGTTCTGTTGATAAATACTACCAACGTCATTCCAACGTCAGTTACTGATTATTGGCAAGTATGATAGACACAGTTTATTCACATTGGTGGAAAGATAAAAATAGTAGGATAAAACTCATAATAGGTACATTCAGACATGAGCTAAAGGTCGAGTTAAGGACGAGTCAAGTTAAATTCACGATAATGGTTGAGTTAGTGCTGGTGTGTGCAAGAGTCGTATTACCTTAACACGATCTTATCATGGCCAATTTATCTCTGGAAAAAGTCAGAGGTAAAGTCCTATCTCGACCAGTCGAGTCTAGTTAACATACCGTGCGGACAGCGCACTACGATAGCTTGAGGTAAATGTGACCTTCGCCAATGTAATTGACCTGCTACTGAAGTAAAAGAGGTGCACATGTTACACAAATCTATTAATGTTTGTATCATTAAACATGTTGAGTAATGGAAACTCACTAGTTCCGACACATTTATTTGGCTTAAAGATTAAACCAAAACACATGCAATTTTTTAAGAAATGTGAGGCGAGTCGGTATTAAAATGTTTAAAATACCGATGTTTAGAGTAAAAAGTGAGCTAGGTGTAAATCCTAAAGAAATTGTTGTTCGTTTAAGACATTATGAATTTCGATACGTTTTTAGAAATTCATGGGGCCTTAAAGTATACTGCAAAAAAACATCGGTATTTTAAACATTTTAATACCGACTCGCCTCACTTTTCTGAACAAAATGCACAATGTTTTGGTTTAAACTTTAAGCCAAATGTGTCGGAAATAGAGAGTTTAATGATACAATGATAGATTTGTATAACATTTTTTCTTTTATTGGTGGTATACAATGTAATGTCTTATACCGCCAATAAAAGTTCAAGATCTGACCCCGGTTTCACTGCCAAAAGTGTGAACAAAATATTTAGGGGTGAAAATAACCATTACAAATATTGTAATATGTCATTTTTAGGGTAAACATTTCTGAAGTTTATGAATTGTTTACTTAAAAACTGATAACTTGTACCACAAAGCCGCACAATATGGATTCATGGCCAATTTTTCCGGGTGACAACATTTGTCACCATTCAACTTGTAACCCACAGACCCAACAATATCCATTAATATGAGCCTTTGCAATAATAATGCATCAGGTAATGATCATAACTTTTAAATGCAATAGTTTTTTCTATAACCCATTGCAAAGTTTTTATATCTAAAAAACAATGTCACATTTTGCAGGTCTGACTTCAAATTTGAATTCTACACAAAATTCTGGGCTAGAAAACAGTTTATTTTTGATGACACTTTATATTTTCCATTTTTGGCAGTCAAACCGGGTCAGATCTCGAACCTTGTCATAACATCCGGAACTTAACTCTAGTCTAGGGGCAGGCGGCTGAGTTAAATTTGACGAGATAAGTTGGTCGTGAT
Source organism: Ophiura sarsii (assembly GCA_035610835.1). NCBI lineage: Eukaryota > Metazoa > Echinodermata > Ophiuroidea > Amphilepidida > Ophiuridae > Ophiura > Ophiura sarsii. The sequence goes on from CM069443.1 coordinate 23,579,840, forward strand.
AACAATGTGTTGCCTGTGTGCAGACAATCGGTCGAGTTAGCGAAAATATTTCTGGTATTTTATCATGGATTATAAAATATTGAACTCAAGTTACAAGCCAGGTCTGAATGCAGCTATTGTGCGTAACTTTAACTGATCAATTCAAAAGGGCAAATCTTAGAAACTTTAAAGCAAACAATTACTGGGATCTCCAAGTTATCCGTATTATGTATGAATCATAATTAATAGTAGATTAATCAAGTATATGTCCATACTATAAAGCAATAAGGCCAAATAAAAAGCATGTTTGTCTCAGAAGAGACCACGCATGCCGCTTTTAAATCCTAATTTTTTTCTTCCGTTTTGTTTTTTATAAACTCATAATATATCCCTTGAAATTTAGAGAAACTTCTATTTAAAAACTCTTCCATCAAAATTGTCTATGATTATCTATCAACAAAAAACAAACAAACAAAAACATCTCAATCTAGAGGTAGGCGGCATACTCGCAGGGATAATGCCCACTGTATTTTACCCATACTATTTTCTTCAATCCATTTCAATCTAGAGAAGGCAAACTTGCACACAAATCCTGTTATACTTTTCCCACATCATCTCCTTTAGTCCATTTCACACAAGAGGTAAGCAAACTCGCATGGGTATCCAGCAGTACATTTCCCACACAGATCAGCTCGATGTGGCCTCTCAGGGTCCATCTCTTTCTCTCTGTCACAGTAACATCGATCACCTTGTTCTCCACAGATAAAGCAGCGAAGTCTTTCTACCTTGTATGGCATTGTGTGATCTCCAAGACAGGATAGGCATTGCTGTCCAAAAGCAGGCTGCAAAACAAATAATAATGGAAACTTATATATCACAAGTATCTGTCAAAAAAAGGATACAATTTGAATATAAATTCAATAAGAAACTCTGATATAATATCTATAACCTAACTCGAGGTAACCACTTTTTTCAGATATTTTTTCCATGGAGAAAAGTGACCCCAACCCCCCAGGATTTAAACCACGGACCTCCAGCACACGGGTCGACTGGCTCTCCACTACACCACAGGTGTCAAGGCTACTTGGCTCAGTATACTTCACCAAGTATATAGCCTGGGTCCATTTTTTCGCGGAAAACCTTCAGCGCCACGTTACAAAGAAGCCAATCACACGGCTGCCGTGTGGTATAGTAGGGTTAGGGTTATAGAAATGAAATTACAACATTTTGGTAAAAAAGAAGAACAAAATTGCTGCATAACACCAACTCACGGTAGCCACTTTTTCAGATTGTTTTTGTCCACAGAGAAAAGTCACCCCGACCCCCTAGGGTTTGAACCACGGACCTCCAGCACACGGGTCAACCGGATCTCCACTACACCACGGCCCCAGGATTTGAAAGTGCAGAAATTTGGGTCAGAGACAAGAAGGAAATCAGGCAATTGCCTGAAAACTGGCATCCCTGGATTAATAAATTTGAAAGACAATATGGGGTACAAAAGTAAAAATAAGACATGAAATTGATGTTGGTTAACATTGGAATGGAAGAAGTAACAACAAAAAGATAGACAGAAGCGTAAGATGTGGTCCTATGAGTGATAGTGATAGACAAAAAACGGTTGATTATTTGGAGTGTTTCTATGTTGTTACATGTTATTTGTAAGCTATAAAAACTGATTATAAAACACATTGATATTGAAAATACTTACATCATTGGTTCCTGCAAACACCCATGCTGATGCCGACGCCCATCTACGGTTGCATTTAGGACACTGGAACCGCCCGTAGCGCCTAACTACATTATTCTGGGAGCGGGTTGCTACGGGCTGTCGAATTGCTACGGGCTGTCGAATTGCTAAGGGCTGCCGAATTGCTAAGGGCTGCTGAGTTAGTAGCTTTGTCTCCAGTTTCACAGGGGAGAGTTTCAGGACTATGTTTCCCCATTGACCTTTTGAAAATCAAAGATAAGCAAAATGAATGTTTTAGTGACCACTCACTGTGACATCACTGTATGGGTTTTGGTTTTTATTTTAGACTTTATTGACGAGCGCTTGTTTGGTTGGGCTGATCATGTTTTATTGTATTTATATTTTGGTATACTTTAAATCTAAAACAATTTCAACCACGTCACTGATATCACCGCAAAAGCCATCAGTTCTCATTTTGTAGTCAAACAGTAAAAAATAATGACTATAATTTGTTTATCGTTTATGGTTGGTATAAAATTTAGGCCAAAATATTTGATTTTCAGGTTTCAAAATAAATTAAAATCAAACAATTAGGATTTGATCAATAATTTAAACAAATCACCAACATTTATATATATTTTGCTGATATTTGATTTTCAAGATCAGAATAAATAGACACCGCTTGCATTATTTATCAGATATATAACTGACTATTAGATATCGGTGTCCACTTTGCTGTTCATTCATTAGTCTACTTGTACACCTTGTTTAATCTCACTGTCACACTATCGAACAACACCCTCTGATACTTCGCCATGTCAAAAACCTCTCCCATCCGATAACCGCCCCAAACATGGTCTACTGACATTAAAATCGACAACAGAACTGCGCTTTAAGCACACTAGGGACGATGATTTTGATGCATAATTAACGAAACGATAGTATCACCCCCCATCATAATGCGCTAATATTGAATTTGATGCCTGTACATTTAAAAACATGTGAATGTGATATTTCGGTAGTTGTGTAAGAGTTTATAGTTTAAAGTAAAAATATCCATGTTCAGACATATAAAGGCTTTGTACTATGCGGTATTGAAAGTTAGGAAATAGTCACATATCGTCAGCCTCACTTTTCAGCAAAATTGAGTTTTTTGCATAAATCATGACTTCATTATATTATGCACATGCTGTTATAATACCTAAGTCATTGACCAATCAAAAGTGTTGATAAATGAAGAGCTTTGTCGCAAAAGGGCCACCAGATCATTCCAACATGTTACTCATTTTGCATTATTGAATTTGCATTGACAAATCCATGGAATTAATCAAATTATTGTATGGCTCTGTTCATCTGTTTCTATATGACTTGGATTAGTGCAGCCATGCACGCCAATCCATGTCATGCACGCCAATCTTATTGGCATGCATGGATGCACTAATCCAAGTCACATCAACAATACAAGCCTCACATCAACAATACAAGCCTCATTCCACATAATGAATATCCATCCATCAATAATGCAAAATGAGTAACAGGTACACAGGTGACAGGTTTCATACTTTTGTTGTTTTCTAAGAACTAGAAAAAATGAGTTAGGCAATTATCGAAGCAGGCTGACGATATGCAGAAATGTAGCTATATCTCTGAGGAAAATATTTTGGGCAAGGATCAATAGCAAGGCTTACTCACTAAAGCTACAATTTTAGACCGAACGACGGCTATCCAGTGCTAGAAAATCACTATTTTGAATGATCTCAAAATTCGAGAAAGACCATATATTAATATTCATATACTTCGTATTTATCATTACGCATTCATCCCGGTTTTGGGATGAATGCTTAGGATGGGGAACGGTCACAGTGAGTGAGCCCTCTATCGGTACATACACCACAGCGCGCACCGCAGGCCAGAGAGTGTTGTTCATAGAGTGACAAGGAAAAGGAAAAAGGGTGGTATCAAGCAGACTATTCATATCCTGGCCCTTGCCTGTAGGTAGGATAAGTTTGCTTCAATGCCATTATTAGCATTTTGTGCCCTTTGTATTTGTTTTCATTTCAAATGCTTTAAAGGCATCAATGTGGATGAATTTAGTTTATTAAAGTTGTTTAAGGAAAACACAAATAAATCTCTACCAATCACAAAGCTCCCTTGTATTTACAAAAATATAATTGTAATTTATTCATCATCACATGATTTTTTTATGAATGAATTATGTTGAATATTCATTAATGTTGTCGTCGTCAAAAGAAACGGGAACCATCGGGGTTCGTAATGGCCGACTCTTTCAATGGCCACATGTATTTTCAATACAATTTACATCTGTGTGACCACCGGCGTCGTAGGCTCACTCACCTTGTAATACAATACAATGCAATGCAAATATGAATGCTGACGATACGGTGAGTCATGCTCTTCATTTTCTGTGTCTTTAGAAAGCCGCTTGTAAAAGGGTCTTGAATCAATAATCACCCATTGAACGCGCTGGATTAACTTTTGTATCGACTAACAACGTTTCTGAAGAGGGTGGCGTATGTAAACAATCTCTATGTTCTTTTGAAATTGGGTTTGAAGTAGGCCTACCTATTTCTTTAGAAGAAGACGGTCTTGTTCATCTCATTCAAATAAATTCGATATTATAAATCATCTGTCAATTGAACTTCAATCAGTCGTTTCAAGTAGGCCTAGAGATTAATGCACTGTACACAATGGTGCGTCGATATCGTCTTGAAAGGAAATATTTCAATAGGAATTCGGAAGAATTAATTTTTTTGTTATTAAATAAAACTGTAAAAATTGGCTTGTTGGACAATTATCGCGGCTGAAACAACAATTCCGCGATTTCATGGTACTGTTTACAAAATCCGTGATTTAGCATAAAAAACGTGAAACCCCTAACCTTAGAGATAAGCCTTATCAGAATTATTACAAAGAAATGTATTCTAACTAAATTTAAATTCAAAGTTATAAGTCCTAATATTAAAAGTTTTTAAACACAATGATTCCAAAAGCATGGTGCGAATTCTCCATCTTGATACAAGACCTACAGGAGAACCCCTACAATTTAGAGGCAAAGACATGTTTGCGTTACACAGATGCATGGTAAAGATGTTAGCAATGCATGGAATGTTCTCTTGCCAGTTAAACAGAACACTGTCTTTATTAGATAAATCCACAAATGAATTCGATCATTGCCAGCTTCACGCTTGGAATGATAACACATTTGGTGTCTGCGCCCACGATATGCTGGTTCCCTGCACCCTGGATCCCGGCCCAACTACTTATCCATAGGTGCAGGTACAGGCTGCTCAATTGCCGGCCGTAACCGTAAGTTCAACACATTGCATTGTCGCTCTGTTATGGCATAAGGTAAATAACGATCAACACACTGTAGCTGAGATACCGCATCGAACGCTGAACTTGTATTGTCGCGCTGCCATAGCTACGGCGCGATGGGGAACGCGCTATGACATGCGTGCATGTGCGTGTGAAGTCCGGCGCTGTGTTTAGCGCAGATACACGTGTAGTTTGTGCTAATCAGCAAACTTGTTATCATTCTAAGCGTGACGCTGGCTTGATCGAATTTATTTGTGGATCTGCTTTTTGTCAATCATAAATTTTTATGCCAGCAAATCAGATTTGAGTGGAAATCGGCGCGTACCTGCATCTATGGATAAGTTGTGTGGAGCCCATTGATGCAGGGAACCAGCATACGCCCACGACAGCATCGGACTTCACACGCATGTTGTAGTGCACGCCCCATTGCACCATAGCCATTGCAATGATTTTCTGTATTATATGTCACAACAGAACAACGACTTAATGTCTATGTAGAGTCGATTCTCAGGGGGCATGGAGAAGCCTATACCTGGATCTGTGGGTGAGTAGGCACTGGGATCCAGGGTGCAGGGTACCAGCATAGAGAAAATATTGCCTGATCAGCATGCATTAGCTCACTCTTCCCCTTCCTTACTACAGCATTGATGAAGTAATACTTATTTAAACACTTTTACTAGTTAAGACCTATCCTTCCAAATCCTCAGTGTATAAATCTCATGTTACCTACAATTCTTGTTGAACAATTCATAATTACTTATTGCCTACCATCTTCATGAGCTTCTGGCTCTGGTTCCTCTTGTTTTATCACTATGGGTTCTTGTTTGATTTTCTTGCAGGCTTCTGCAGTATAATCGCTACAATGTCTCTTTCCTGAGTGTCCTGATGCAGAACTGGAAGATGCACTACTGAAATAAATGACACATTCGTGGTAGTGTAAGTTTGTGACCAAAAGGAGCCTTAGAAAAGGAGACAAAATTGATATCAAAATAATGCTATGAGTTTTCTCTATCCACATGTCTGATACTGTGACTTATTATATCACAAGATAGCTTTAAAATGTATCAATCAAATTTAATTAAATTAAGAACAAATAGGATTACTACAAAAGTCAATCTGCCAACATCAAGTAAGTGTACACATTGCGTATAGCAGATTCAATAATGGTTAGATTGAAAGGAACAAAATGTTGAAAGCATTAGATGGTTCCCCTTATTGTACACACACGATGCTTTGGTTATCTATTCAGAGATCTCTTGCACGCCATAGCGATATGCCTCCTTATAAAGTTGCAAATGATATATTATTCATTTAATATTGATAAAAGTGCTCAGAAAAGGCAACTTTTCAAAAAGGGCCCAGACAGGCTAATAAAATCAAGAATAATCAATAAATAGTAGAATTCAACTCCTCTCATGAAGTGCAGAAAGCAACTTGCCAAAATATTAGCTGGCTGATACACCAGACAGCCCTACACTGACCTAGCTGATACACCAGAAAGCCCTACACTGACCTAGCTGATACACCAGACAGCCCTACACTGACCTAGCTGATACACCAGACAGCCCTACACTGACACACCAGACAGCCCTACACTGACCTAGCTGATACACCAGACAACCCTACACTGACCTAGCTGATACACCAGACAGCCTTACACTGACCTAGCTGATACACCAGGCAGCCCTACACTGACCTAGCTGATACACCAGACAACCCTTCACTGACCTAGCTGATACACCAGACAACCCTATACTGACCTAGCTGATACACCAGACAGCCGTACACTGACCTAGCTGATACACCAGACAGCCCTACACTGACCTAGCTGATACACCAGACAACCCTTCACTGACCTAGCTGATACACCAGACAACCCTACACTGACCTAGCTGATACACCTGACAGCCATACACTGACCTAGCTGATACACCAGACAGCCCTACACTGACCTAGCTGATACACCAGACAGCCCTACACTGATCTAGCTGATACACCAGACAACCCTTCACTGACCTAGCTGATACACCAGACAACCCTACACTGTCCTAACTGATACACCAGACAGCCCTACACTGACCTAGCTGATACACCAGACAGCCCTACACTGATCTAGCTGATACACCAGACAACCCTTCACTGACCTAGCTGATACACCAGACAACCCTACACTGTCCTAACTGATACACCAGACAGCCCTACACTGACCTAGCTGATACACCAGACAGCTCTACACTGACCTAGCTGATACACCAGACAGCCCTACACTGACCTAGCTGATACACCAGACAGTCCTACACTGACCTAGCTGATACACCAGACAGCCCTACACTGACCTAGCTGATACACCAGACAGCCCTACACTGATCTAGCTGATACACCAGACAACCCTTCACTGACCTAGCTGATACACCAGACAACCCTACACTGTCCTAACTGATACACCAGACAGCCCTACACTGACCTAGCTGATACACCAGACAGCTCTACACTGACCTAGCTGATACACCAGACAGCCCTACACTGACCTAGCTGATACACCAGACAGCCCTACACTGACCTAGCTGATACACCAGACAGCCCTACACTGACCTAGCTGATACACCAGACAGCCCTACACTGATCTAGCTGATACACCAGACAGCCCTACACTGACCTAGCTGATACACCAGACAACCCTACACTGACCTAGCTGAAACAACTACGTACTACACACTGAGTGATCGAGGTAGCGAGGTGGCGCAGTCGGTTAGAGCGTCGTACACTGCTGTGCACCGTAGTTCTGCTGGTGGATCGTTTATGAGTGAGAGTTCAAAAACGATACACCAACACAGCCTCGTCCCCCATGCCTCCTTCAGACCGTGCAGACTGAAGGTGGCATGTTTCATGGCGCATCGTGCTTCGGAAGGTACGTAGAAATGTTGGTCCCGTGTATCGGAAGAGCTATCCCCGAGCACGTTAAAAGGTCACAGACTCCTTCGTAAAGAGTAGGGGATCATCCCGGTCTGTGTCTGTACATCAGTTCTAGGTCATGACAGGAGCGTCCGTATTCGTACACGCGGCCAGGGATAAAGCTTGTACAAGCCTGTACAAGCTGAACTAATCCTGTCACCACCACGCACAAGGACCATCTGATCCTGCGTGCCGTGGACACGAGAAGAAGAAGACTGAGTGATAACCCTACTACACCACACGACAACCGTGTTGTTGGCCTCTTTGTATAACCGGGCGTTGACGTTTTTCGGCGAAAAATGGACCCAGGTTATATACTTGGCGAAGTATACTGAGCCAAGTAGCTTTGACACTCGTGGTGTAGTGGAGCGCCAATCGGTTCGTGTGCTGGAGGACCGTGGTTCAAATTCCGGTGTGGGGGGGGGGGGGGTGTGACTTTTGGGGTGACTTTTCTCTGTGGCAAAAAAATCTGAAAAAAGTGGCTACCTCGAGTTAGGGATAAGAGATGTACCTGCTATAAGTGACTCAACCAGTTATGTCTTAACTGAGTGGTGAATATATAAAAAATACTGCAAGTCAAGCCTTGCGAATCCCCCTGGCTGGGAGATCAACTAAATGAGGTCAAAGGTCACATTGGGGTCATGTTCCCCCAGTGTTCATGTTTCTAGTCTCCAAGTTTGACGTCAATCAGGCAACTTTTACGATTTGACCTCTGGATGACCCTTGACCTCAGATGACCTCAAATGATTTGACATGTTCTCCCGGTGTTCATTGCACGATTTAACCCCTTGTTGTTGACCTTTGACCTTGGATGACCTCTAATGACCATTGACCTCGAATTACCTCTAATTTATTTTAGACATGTTCCCCCGGTGTTTATGTTTCTTGTCTCCAAGTTTGACGTCAATCAGGCAACTTTTATGGTTTGACCTCTGGATGACCTATGACCTCGGATGACCTCTAATTATTGTTTGACATGTTACCTGGTGTTCATGGCACGATTTAACCCCTTGATGACCTTTGATAACCTCTAATGACCGTTGACCTCGGATGAACTCTAATTTATTTTAGACATGTTCACCCGGTGTTCATGTTTCTTTTCTCCATGTTTGAAGTAAATCGGGCAACTTTTACGATCTGACCCCTGGATGACCTTTGACCTCAGATGACCTATGCAAATTAGACCCCCCAAAAATGTTCACCCGGCGTTCATGTTTCTTTTCTCCAAGTTTGAGGTCAATCGGGCAACTTTTACAATTTGACCTCTGGATGACCTTTGACCTCAGATGACCTATGCAAATTAGACCCAAAACAAAGCAGCAACCTTTTTTTACCATGGCCTACATATCGCTGAAGGTTTGAAGTCAATCCGTCCATCCGTTCAAAAGATACAGCATTCGGGGAAAAGGCTAACCAAAAGGCACACCCCAACACACCCCTACATAGGCCTACACCCTACATGTATTCGCCCTCAAACGAGGACTATGAAGTGGTACTATCCAAACGAGGCCACCCCAACCTGGATACACATCGACACACCGAGGACAAAATGGTGATTATTTTGTGTGTGTTTTGGTATCACACTGCCAACCACGCACAACCACACAGTGATACTATCTAACCGAGGTGTGTGAGGGGGTATGTCATAAGAGGACCTCATTTAGATAGCGTTTTTATACTATTTGGAATATTTTGAACATATATCAGGAACTGAGGACGGTCCGCAGTTAAGGTGTGTCTGCAGTTTGATGGTGTGTATTCATACGGGTGTCCGCAATTAGATAGTGAACATGTACACACCCCTACATACGCAATTAGATAGTGAACATGTACACACCCCTACATACGCACATTGACATGATGACAAAATCCCCTTCTGGTTTTACAAACCAGGGGGATAAAAAGCTACAAACCAATGCAATGATGTTGCAGTATTGATGCCTACTGAATGATAAACACCAAACCAAACTATCATATTAAAATGATAGGTAGTATTCTGGGTTGTGACTCTCCTTGCTAATCTTGGTGCTTTAATACTTGTTTATAGCTTTGATGAACTTACCAATCAAACTCATATACCCATGATCTCAATGAATGAGAGCTGTTCTCTTACCTAAGAGTTGATGCGTTGCGATGTTGTTGCATTGCAGTACCATGGGCTGCCATCGTCGCATGATAGGAAGGTGCCGCACTTTTTCTAGCCATGTGAGGTTGTGGATTTGAGCTATGGCCATGTCCAAATGAGCAACAACTGCAGTGCTGAGTTGGAGGAGGTGCTAATCCTGCTACTGCATTCAAAAGCAATGGACAAAGGTATGAAAAACAATATTGCAGAAATCATTCCTCCCAAAGGAAGTATTTGGTGAAATTATTCCCCCGCCTCTGGTGCAAATAATGGAAGAATGTGGACTGCGGTAGAGAGCAAGCATCTGGGGACTATTAGCAAATAAGCCAGTAACTGGTGGGCGAGGATTGAACCTGGAACCAGTGCAGACTGAGGGGACATAAAGCTACAATATGGCAACAGCTAGGTAACATGAACATTTTAATACATTACAATTACATTGTCATGTCACAAGAAGACGTAATAGCAGAGATGGAAACAAGTCTTTCTTTCCATGTCCAAGTCAAGTGAGTAAGTGACCAGTTAATGGGTTGCTCAACTAGCTTCGAACTTGCATTGGTAACAAGTCATTTGTCAAAGTCAAGTCACAAGTCGCAAAAATAGCAGCTTGAGTGGTACAGCTCTAAGTAATAGATTTTAAAATTTTGAGCAGACAGCCTGTGCCATCTGCATAGGGGTAATATTAACTATGCTGGCCGGGACACCAATTATGATAGTGTACATGTATGTGTGTGACCATTTTTATACCTTTTCAGTATAAAAAGCAAAAACCTTTCCAGTATAAAAAGCCAAAGCATGAAAATAGGTCTCATTCATTGGTCCAAAAAGTACACCTTTGTTCATCAATTGATAAAAACCCACTTTACTGTGAAATTTATAATTTTATGCACTGAATGTCTCATTGAACCACCTCCTTTTCACCATTGTATTTTTATGGTGGGTTGTCTTGCGTATGTTCACCACTACGGCACTACTTGACTGGCATCTCAGATCTTATTTACAAATCAAATATATAGTTTGTCTCATAATTTACCTTGCAGTAAATCTGATTCTAGCTTGACGGCCACAGCTTGATGGGGATTCTTGTTATAATAGGTAGACACTGGTGCAAATTTAGGGGCCAATGGCGATTTCTTTTTATTATCCTCGACGTCTTTAATAAATTTCCAAGCCTCTTCTTCTGTGGGGAATTTCTTGTATCTGGCTTGTGGATATTTGTCAACGTTGGCCTTGCATTCATCCCTGTTAGGTAAAAACAAGTGAAATCAGTACATAGGATGTGTCAAAAGTATTCCATTTTTAAATGAATATTGTTGAAGTCCAAAAAATATCTATACCAATGTTTATGGTGCTCGGAGATTTTATTCCAAATATTGGGAGTTATAACCCTAACCCTACCAAGTACCACAACATCTGACAGGAGCACCACGCCGTTAGCCCCTCTTTCCCAACATCTATCTCATTGCGCAATCAAGTAAGGGTATTAAGTCTCCGAAAAGTTATTTTTGGGAGCGCGGTTCTCAGCCCCACTTGGCATGATGCATGATCACCTGGACTCAGGCCACGGCACCCCAGGGGTGGCACATACCATTTGTTATTGTCATTCATCCCATGTTTCACCCTGTTAGCTTTATACAAACCACCCGTATGGGTTAGATTAAATATTAAATTATAATCAATTCAGATCCTACAGGGTAAAAAAAAAAATAAAAAAAATAAATCAGCATAATTCTGCAGACAAATAATCACAGGATTTCTGTCTCCCTGTTATAGGCAGACTGATTGACTAATTGCTCCCTATCCTTGAACCATATAAGCTTTTGATTGGATCACATGAAAATAGATTTAGGTTTCAATAAAAACCAAATGCTACCAATCAGCAACTGTAGCCAGACAAACACTTTACTTGCACATCTTATAGGACAACAACATCGAAAACTGAAGTTTAGTTTTATGAACATGCACACATCTGTTACTATAAAGGGTGAATAAAAAAAAATAGGACTCTGTTTCATGACGGTATAATTCTTGGTATAATCATTGGACCATGACCAATTTAGTCTCAATGTAAAGCCCAATTAATTATTATAAATTATATCCTGAAAATATGAGATCAATCCGATGAAAAATAAGAAAACTAGCATACTTTTCGTAAACCATGTCATTTACTGGTTTGTACAATGGGATTCTATGTACAGACCAGTTAATAACATGGTTTATGTCTAAATATGTTACAATAATTATAAACCTAGTAAATAATCTATCAAAGTCTTCAAGAAGTAGAGAATCGCATCGGGGCAGAGGTGATGGCACTACATCGCAACCGTGGAATGGTTCGCAGAGCAGTGGCACAAATGCTAGATAGAACAAATATCTGCATTCAACGTAATGCTGGTCATAACGATTGCCTGAAATTTGCTTTCTTTCTCCTCAGAAAGAACACTGAGCAATATTTAACACAGGCATTTTGTATTTGACACATTAATCAATGTCGCAGCTGTTTTGTCTTCAAAAGAAAGACTTCTTTAATTTTTTAGGTTGTCAAAACATGAAATATTTGCACAGAATATGCATGCATCTTTTGGATTATTTAGCCCGTATCGATTTGTGCCAAGATTAAATGGATTACAAAACTAATCTTTGCTATTGACTGATAGATTATTTACTATGTTTATAATTATTGTAACGTATTGAAACGTTAATCATGTTATTTACTGGTCTGTAATGTATGTAGATCCCATTGTACAGACCAGTAAATGGCATGGTTTACCCAAAGTATGCTAGTTTTCTATTTTTCATCGGATTGATCTCATATTTTCAGGATATCATAATAATTAATTGGGCTTTACATTGAGACTAAATTGGTCATGGACCAATGATTATACCAAGAATTACACCGTCATGACCAGGCCTGGAAAAAATGTTGATTTCCCTGCATGCTTACCCAAATTTCCCTCCAAAATTGAAAATTTCCCACTATTTCTTATATATTTCTTTATATCAAAGAGCAAAATTTCCCTCAAAATGCCCAAATTTCCCGGCAAGGAGCTTCCCACTTTGCCTATTTTTTCCTGGCCTGGTCATGACACAGAGTCCTATTTTTTTTAGTCACCCTGTATAGATCGAGGCACACATATCCCTTGCTACACAGGGATACGTGGAAGACCCGGAACATTTTCTGGGGTAGCAATAATAGCATGTAATCCCAACAGGAAGTCAATGGCAAGAAAGCCCCCCTTAACCCTGCCACATATGTCGACAAGGTATGTTCATGTTGAGAATGTTTTTTAGTGTAGTACGATGTGGGCTGGGATGTATTAACTAATGTCTAAATAACCCCACACAAGCAACTGGACATCATGATCATGAAAGTAAACCTTTTTTAGTCACCTAAAAGAGTTTTAAAATTTGCATGACTTGACCAGGCAGTTTTCAGCAATATGATGAGGCAAACTACTTTTTGTTATAACTTTTTTTAAATTATTTAGCCTGCAGACATGGTTGAACCATCATTTTTTATTGTAAAGTAATTTGTTTCCATGTATTCCATTTTCAAAGAGATACTTTTATTAAGTTTTATTTTCAAAATGTTATGATCATGCCTATCTTATAGCCTAGGCAAGGATTCCATTTTCAAAGAGATACTTTTATTAAGTTTTATTTTCAAAATTTTATGATCATGCCTATCTTATAGGCAAGGGCGGACTTGAGATATTTTAAGCAAATTTGCTTGGCAACAACAAGTGTTTCAAAAACAAAACATTCCATGCACGCACTCAACGCTGAGCGTTACGCACTTGATTCGCAGTAGGCGCAATGTGCGGTTGCCTTAATTGATTGATATGCGCAAGTTGTTTTCTGTTTTCACCGGCATTTGATTATTTTCACCAGCATGACGTATGTCCGTCCTGACCTACCGGAATACGCAGTACACAAATTTGACACAAAAACAATAATAATTAGTTCCATTTGCTACCATTCTTTCCGTCAAATATGAACTATTATCGTACTCATCTTTGCCGGAAGTGCCGCGCATTTCCAAATTAGTAGTGTACGCCCCCGGGGGGGGGGGGGGGGGGGTACTCACGTATGTCAGGTATACGGGGATGTGCCGCTCCAGTGGGTCGTTTTTTCATGAGACATCCTTAGCCATGGGTAGGCTTTTCAGTGAAAAATCCTTAGACATGGGTCCTGTTTTCGCGATTTTCGCGAAAATTTGCCAAAAAATCCTTAGATATGGGTCCTGTTTTCGCGATTTTCACGGAAATTTGCCAAAATTAGGCCTATTTTCGCGAAAAATCACCCTTAGAAATGGGTATGGGTTTTAAAAATCACCCTTAGAAATGGGTATGGGTTTTGAATCTCCAGCGGCACACCCCCGACCAAACCAAATTCGAGTACCCCCCCCCGGGTGTACGCCCTTGAAGAGCACTTTTTTTCTTCAAAATCATATAAATCTTATAGTTATAACTTATACCATGATAGCCAGGATCATATAATTAATATTGAGGGCACCATTTATGAGCAAAAAGTGTCCATAATCATCATGACATGAGTGCAGAATTTGGCAGAGTATTTTACTGTGTAAGTCTATGGAGGAAAATAAAACTTCCATGTTTTCCCTTTTTAAATCAAATGTTGTAAACTCTCTTTACCTAGGTTGTATTCACTGATGCTTAAATAACTAAACACAAGCAACTAGAAATTATGAAAGTAAAGCAAATAGTAGCTAAAATGTTTTAAAATTTACACAAGTTTCAATGGGAGAATGTCAAATCTGAGACTAAAATACCTAGAGACTAAAATACCTAGGTATTTTAGTCTCAGGTCAAATGACCATGATTAGCAAGAGGTCAACAAACTTTTCTTGGTACACAAAATGTCACAATATAGGCAATAATTATAAGAAAACAAACTTTTGGTCATATTAAACTTTGGTAATTTTTAACCTACAGTCATGGTATGGTTGAACCATCATTTTTTATAGAAAACTGCTACGAAACTTTTCATTGCATTTTAAAATCGAAAATGTTAAACTTCAAAATGTTATGATCCTGCCTAAGTCCATGATTGTTTACAGGGGTAACCTTTAGAATACCCTACCATTTGTAATCCTCACTGTGTAAGTCAGTTCGGGAAAAGCGGTAATTCATATACGTATTATGAATTCCTATACCGTATGAATTCATTTACCTTAAAGGTGATTTCATAAATTCATATACCACACCTTTTTAGATAGTTTTGGCAAAATGTGGAGGATATACCCATGTTGCTTGATGTCTTTTCTTGAACTTAAATTTCTTTCTTTTTTATTACTTCACCTACCAATTTTTTATTTATTTCATAGATAAAAATTCCTAGGTGAAGTAAAAAAAGAAAGAAGTTTAAGTTCAAGAAAAGACATCAAGCAACATGGGTATACCCTCCACATTTGGCCAAAAGTATCGAAAAAGATGTGGTATATGAATTCATAATTCCATAAACCCTAAAAGGTAAATGAATTCATATACAGTATATGAATTCATATATGATACGGTATATGAATTCATACGATACGGTATATGAATTCATATACGATACGGTATATGAATTCATATACGATACGGTATATGAATTCATATACGATACGGTATATGAATTCATATACGATACGGTATATGAATTCATATACGTGTCGTATATGATTAACGTGTCGTATGATTATGAACCGCTTTTCCCGAACTGAAGTGTATGGCCCATGGGTCGTTCTTTAAAAGCCCCCATTGAAGACATGCAGTGGTAGGGTATGCTAAAGGAACTCCGTTTTCAGTGTTAAATTTTAAGTTTAAAATTTATAAAAATGCCAAATAGAGAAATAAAGTTTTAGGACAAAGCCAAAGGTTGCCGAATTCAACAGCCGACACTACTTCCAGTAATAAAGGTTTATCGCGAATCGGTAAAATAAAAACGCCATTGATTATCCTATTCTGCTGCATTGTGGGATTGAAAAGGGGCAAAATATGCCCCCTTTTATATCCCACAATGCATCAGAAAAGGATAATCAATGGATTTTTTTCCGATTCGCGATATTATTATATAACTTTTTTAAATTAAGCTTATTTTATTTTTAGGCTAGGCCTACCAAGTTAAATACACTCCAACTTTACGACCACGCTTGACAGCATAGAAGCCTGGACGGGCCGTTTTTCCCATTGTCACACATGCAATTCCGCGCACCAAACCAAGCACGGCTCTGCTATTGCTATTGAAAAGAAAACTCATCAACTCTTCGGTGAAAAGTGACTGCTTTTTAAAAACAAAAATATAAATTTTGGCAGCTGCTGTAAAGTTCAGACAAATTAATTATAATTTTAAGTCTAAAAAAAACATTTTCACTTTAGAGCTACATTTTTAAATACAATAAAAAACTGAACCTTTCTTATATTATATTATTATTTAATTTCTAAAGAAATAAGTAAAATATACAGCCAAAGTGTAACATTTATTTACTTGTTTGTGAACGAGACGGTACGTGGGTCAAAGGTTAATCTCGTCACTGGCGTGAAAACGCGAGTTCTCTTTGGCCAATATTGTTGAAAAGTAAGGATGGTAGCGTAAAATAAGATGAAATAAAACTGGTTTATTAGACAATCGGATCAATTAAGACAAAAAATAATTAAAACAATAACTATACAATTTGTCAATTAATGCAGCAAGATACAAGCTGTATTTGGATGATGCCCTTGAAAGGCGAATTCACCGGGATTTTGTGGTCGTCTTAAACACTCCGTACACGTCAAAGCGTGATTGTATGAAGAAGTAGCCCATGTTCCGGTTCTAAACCCCTTGCTGGTTTTACCCTGGCAGTGTAAGGCTTGTTGTACACCAAAAAAACGTCGATATTACTATCGTCACAGCGAAAATCAGAAACGTTTTATGCGAAGATTCTCAATAAAATTTTTAAAGCATAGAAAACCAGTTAAAAAATGAAAACACTAAGTAGTATAGTCGTCGTCAGAATACTTCGGCACTTTTTAAAAACCGCCAACGCACGCGTCTAGTTAATTGAGCGTGTGGGCGGGGACATTCATGACCCATGGATACGGTCGCGGCCAATCGGATTACAGAGTCCGCGACGCGTCGAACTGCTCAAAGATAACGCTGTTCCGACGCTGTTCTACAACGCACTTCCGTGTTTACGCTGTACGCTGTTGTCACAGAAAAAAGTGCCGAAGTATTCTGACGACGACTATAAGTGAACTAACACTACAGTAACTAACTAACTAACACTATTAACAGGCATGAGAATTTTTCTTTTTAAGTTTTTGTAGTAATATACTACATACCAATACCATGATACATGTACTAGGAATTCCTTTTTGGGGACGGGGGGTGGGGGGCCCCGGTTAGCAATTCTGTTTTTGGGCCCATTTTCAGTCTGTTTTTGGGCCCATTTTCAGCCTGTTTTTTGGCCCAATTTCAGCCTGTTTTTGGACCCAATTTCAGCCTGTTTTGAAATAACTGTTGGACCTTTTCAGCCCGGTTAGCAATATTTTCAGTTTTTTTCATTCTCATGTCTCATGACATGTCATGGGACTCAGTCAGGAGTCATGCCTGTAAAAATGTTTGTCGAATCATTGTCATTGATGATTGATTGATCATTCATGTTTATCAGTTTTATTTATTGCCTGGTCTCATGCTGGTGGTTGTGTTCAGTTTCAATAAAACACTCGCCGCCTAGGTACATACGAATCTCGCACTCTACTCTGGCGATTGTTCGTGTCGGCTGTCGGCCAAATAGTCATGGGGCTAGCATGTACAACGACCTAATCAAAGTTAAGCCTAGCTAGGCATGTTCATAAAATTTTGAAAATAAAATTAACTCTTTGAAAATGGAATACATGGAAACAAAGTACTTAACATTAGTATAATATGATGGTTCAACCTTGTATTCAAGCTGAATAATAACAAAAGTTATAACCCAATGTAGTTTGCCTCATGAGTCATATTGCTGAAAACTGGGCAAGTCATGCACATTTTAAACTATTTTAGGTAAAAAAAGGGTTTACTTTCATGATGTCCAGTTGCTTGTGTAGGGTTATTTAGACATCAGTGAATACATCCCCGCCCCCTTCGTAATAAATCGCTGGATTTAAAAGAGGTAAACATGGAGTTTTCTACATATTTTGGTCAACTTTTTTCCAAAAAATTTCGCCCTCTATAGTCAATAATATGAACATGCCTAGCGAAGTCACATGCGATGAATTTCGCCTCGCTGACTACAAATTCAGAAGGATGATTACAACTTTTGGCAATCCTGTATTTTAGGGGGGTTAAATTGATTGACGGAATAAATCGTATAGGGCCTACTTCATGAATTGACTGTATGTACAGTCAGTTCATGAAGTGTAGGGAGTAGGGTTTATTCCGTCAGATCAATTTAACCCCCTAAAATACAGGATTGCCCAACTTTTAATACATAGTGCCCCCTTCCCTTTCATCTTCAAATAACTTTATAAAAAGTATGATAAATCCACAAGTATCGTCAGCGCAGCAAGAAGAATCTTGCCTGGTTTACAACCGGAAATAGTTTACCGACTTATAAGCGCGTAAATCTACGCAAATCTATCAAATTTGTAGACCTGGCAATATATAAATGCTTTGTGCATCGGCAGCTTATATTATATTTTCGTCAAAGTTAAAAAGCCCATTGCTCTTACACGTATGCGCAGAACTCAATCTGTCAGTTTAAAATTTAAAAATGGGTGTGATCTGCGCAATATTTTAATAAGATATCGTAATCATGACGTTACTTTTGATGCTAGTCTTGTTCCCATACCGCCGAGTGTTACGAAAAGGAGCCAACAAAAATGACTAGGAATAAGAATCGCTGTCATTTCTTTTGGTGCACATCATGACCAAAGGAATCATATAACATTGGCGCCGCGTATCGATGTACAATGTAAATTATAAAATCCATCATGTGGTAAGATTTATGAATTTCACCATGAATCTGGTTAGTAGCAGTAATACAGGAATGAGTCGCATTTTGTGATGCGATACCGGTTAACGCCAACGCTGCTCTCTACATGGCTGCCTGCCTAAGCCCTTGACCTAAAGTAAACAACAAACAGCGCCACAAAAGACATGCTCATGCAAAAGTTAAAGTTCCCGGATGAAGTAGCTTCGGATCGGCCAAGTTGCACACATTATAATTTGGAAATAAAAACGGGTTGATATATTTACCTCCCCCCCCCCCCCCTACTGATCAATTACCTAGAAGTTGCTCAGATTCACTATTATTGGTAAAAGGCCTGTCTGGTATCACATGTGGGTTCATTATGGTCTAAAGATTGTAATAATAGATATAGGCTAATTCATTATTATTATTATTTTGTTACAGTTGTGCCACCATGGCTGTGTTCAGTGCAGGTGCGAAGATTATCAAGCCGACAGGCGAAACAGCAGATGAGTTTGAGTTATCCATCTCCCAGGTAAGAAGAACAAAACTGGGGAAAAGTTTAAAAAAACCTTTGTTTGTGTTAAATTGTAATCTTTTACTCCATAGAGTTGCACCACATTGTCATGTTCGTGAGTTGTGACAAGGGACAAGCAAAAAGATATAAAAGTGTTTTTATCTTTTTGAATGAGAACAAAAATATGCAAACAAATTATTGCCAGGATGAGATAAAAATACCACCCACATTTGTTCATGTCGTCAGGGGTTGTCAACCTCAAGTCAAATCCAGTCCCTCTGGCAATGATCACTGGTCCTTTAATAATATCTGCTAAAAACATATAACAACTTAAAAAAAGGGTTCATTTTGAACTTTGAAAAATATCTTTTTAAATATTCATGCTCCTCCATGGCCTTCAGCAAAAATAGTACCCTGTTGTATTATAATTGTGGTGACCAATCACATCAAAACAGACCAGATACGTATGGTGTCATTTTAAAGCTTAAAATTAGGTTTGTAACATGAAATTAAAATCTCAGTGTTCCTATCTAAAGTCAATTGGGCTGTTTTTATCTTGTGGATCACAATAACACGTCATGGTTACATGTAGTAAGGATTCATAAGATTTTGGTGCTTGACTGCTAGTATTGGTTATAAACAGGGTCTTAGCCAGCCACCCGTCCACCCGTCTTTTGGACGGGCAGTTTGTAAAGTGGACGGGTGGAAATATCCCCAACCCGTCTTATTGACGGGCAGTTTTTTGGACAAAAATAAATAAATCATTAATTCATTATAAACTTCCAAGGGTCATGATAAGCGAGCACTTTAAATAAATAATACGGCGCGGTAGGACTATAAAATCTAGTACAAAATTAATGGTAGTCATTATATTAAACGGTCCAGAATCCGACTTATATCAATTCTACAAGCATTGAACATCCCGATCAAATATTATGATACTGTTTATGATGCGTTCAGACCTTGGCTGATGAAGAGATGGATATTCATGTATTATTATTAACCTTTACCATGCTGGGGAAAAACACTTGTCGTTCTGGTGGTATTCCCTCGGGTTTTCTCAAAGTATCCCGAGATTTAGCGGAATTGTAACTACATTTCGAATTTGTGTATAAAAATCGACCATAAATAGTGCAAGAAAATCTTGAAATGTCATTTAAAATACTTAGATCTATCGTACCAAATGCGAACTTGGCTCGGGGAATACCTTTCAATCATCATGTAAACAGCATTTGGTTCCCGTATGTTATTTTTCTCATGTTACGTCGTGCTGTAAAATGGGTACCACCAACCGCATGTGGTTTTTCGCTGACGCAGATCATTTCCATGAAGCAATGCAAAATACTGCCGCCAGCGGCCGGCGGTTGGTAGAGTAAGACTATGCCGCCCTCTACAATTTCGTTATCAATGCTCCGTACGGAAATATTCAAGATCGACTAGGGGATGTATCTAAGATGGCCGTGCGTATACGAAAGAAATAATTTCTTCGGTATAAAAAAATGCCCGGGAAAAAATGTCAAAAACGGCAGACATTAATTGGAATATAATGCAAATAATGAAACCTCTCTACCAGGGATAACTTTCAAAATTAATATATTTTCATGCAGAGAAGAAAATGGACTCATAAAGTAAGCTTATTACTTTTTAAAAAGTGATATTTATTTAACATTTAACAACAAACATTTTCAATAAAATATCGGTCAAAAGTGCCCCCCAAATCACACCAAATGGGTTCGAAAATTGAATTTTTTTCGAACGCTGAGGGGGGCACATACCCCCTCAGACTCCCCCCTGTCCGCGCTAGCGCGGAACGCGGGCGGTGCTTCGCACCTTGGTGCTTCGCACGTCAGTCATTACAAATATTTTGTTTTTGTTTTTTGGACGGGCACATTTTAAATCCTAGCTAAGACCCTGGTTATAAATCATGGTGCTTGACTGCTAGTATCGGTTATAAATCAAAGTAAAATAAAAAAGGGAGTGACATGGCTGTCATTTCTCAAAGCAAAACATGAATTAAATATATTAACAAATCATCACTTTGTTTCTTTGTAGGCTCTTCTGGAGCTTGAAATGAACTCGGAGTTGAAGAGTCAGTTGAGGGAACTCTTCATCACCGGAGCTAAGGTAAGAAGGAGTCGTCTATTTCCAAGGATATTTACTTGGAAGAATTTAATTTGATACATTTAATGCAATGTTTTAATTAGTGTATTGAAATTGATGATGAATTATGTCATCTTTTATTTGAAGATGAAAGAAGTATTCAGGCATTACCTAATTCTTTCACCCGTGACATCACTTTGCATATATGGATTAAAGTTGTGCATCAGGTTCAGAGCTTATTCTGTTCAGGGTGGTTAAAGCCGACGATGTCAAATAAATCTGTGATAATAAACAGAAGTGGGCATATCCTAGTATTTAGAAGCAGTGTTTGTTAAAGCCCAAATTGCTTGATGCCTACATCAGGCTTAATGAGTTGCCCATGGAGCGGATGAGCATTATTGTGTTGTTAAGTTCAGTGCATGCATTAGAAATTAATCGACTGGAGAGCAAATAAAATGGGTATTTAGCCTCCATGTTTCACACAATGTTCACAAGTTGGTATATAAACACATTCACACTCAGCAGGGTCAGATTTTAATGCTAATGATTATTTATTTATTAACATTTTTCTTTTAGGAAATTGATGTAAGTGGCAACAAAAAAGCCATTGTCATCTTTGTCCCAGTACCACAGCTCAAGGCTTTCCAGAAGATTCAAGTGAGATTGGTGAGAGAATTGGAGAAGAAGTTCAGCGGGAAACATGTAGTGTTTGTTGCACAGGTAAGAACAAAAACAACATGACAAATGAAGTATTATAATTAATCAATGAATCCCGGGTTCGAAATCTGTGCTCGGTCGGGCTTTATGTGCATTTGGTTTATCACGATCCATACACGCTCTCGCAGGTTTTCTCCGGGATCTCCGGTTTCCTCCTGCTTTCAAAATCTGTGATTAGTTGTTTCGGTTATCAAAAACTTCCTTGACCCAATGGTATTTGGGGAGCTGCATTGAAAAATGGTGGATATTACAATCTAAGTGCGGATAGGTTTGCGCTAGAAATTGGCAGCACCCTAGTTGATGCGACCTGATTCTGATGATTCACCAGCAGCGAAATTACAGCGCTTTGATCACTTTGGAAAGGCGCTGTATAAATACTAATTATTATTATTATTATTATTATTATTATTATTATCAAAGAGTTTGAAAAATTGTATACAGAAGTTACAGAACATGATAATTCTCATGTTAAATCTTAAATTGCATTTTGTCTCTAACTGAATTCATACGATTTGGGCTTCACTATAGAATACTTTATGGCATGCTGATCATTCACTGTTGGTGTGTACTGTGTATGCGATATTGTTTAATAGTCCTCTTTGTAAACTTGTAGGGGAGGGTAGCCTATATTTTTTATCCAAGATTTGAGCAGTTAGTTCAACCAAAAATAATTTAAATAAATTGGTGTCAATCTGAATTTTATGGCACAGTTTGATGAGAGATAAGCAGGTTTGTTAGACTAATAGATAAATTACAACTGCTTGTTGAATTATCAACAATATTATTAATGATAATAATTTTCGTTAGAAAATTCCAATTAGGAAACTTACTTAATTTTTCATACAGGTTTCAACAACACATCGGTTGTCTTCCTCAGTGGATTGTGTTACACGAAAATTATTATCATGTTCTTCTGAATTCCTGATGAAACTATTCCAATATTATTAATGTGCAATATAGATGCTTTTTGAAGGACTAACAAATCTAAGTTTGTGGTACTGTACATATTATAAGGAAAGCTCCACAGCCATAGATTCCTTGCAGAGTTATCAGGTTCATGGTGATAAATATACCCTAATAATCAAGCCTCCAAATACGCAGGTCTGGACCAGGAGCTACTTTTTATCATTTTGACAAAAAATGGCTCCTAGTCCTATACTTTACTATGTAGAATTTGGGAAACACTAGGAGCCAAAACTTGGGAACCAGTGGGTAAAAAACTCCTTGGTGCCCGCTTAATTGCTAGTAATAGATCAAAGATTTCTCGGTAGCTTCGCATCTTTGTCAAGTCATGCCATTGTTCTGCATATAAATTAATATGCACAACTAATATGCATAATTCAGATGGATGATATAGATTTGAAATCCATTTTATACGAGATTGAATGAATGAAAACGAATGTTACAATAACAATTGTCATTTCATCCAAACATTTTTACTGTTTTTTATACTTCACTATATTGTCAATTATGTTTTCTTTTTTCAGAGGCGCATCCTACCAAAGCCAACGCGTAAATCTCGCAACAAGTCAAAACAGAAGCGCCCCCGCAGTCGTACTCTGACAGCAGTCCACGACAACATCCTAGAGGATCTAGTATTTCCTTCAGAGATTGTAGGCAAGAGAATCCGCATCAAGCTGGATAGTTCTCGCGTCATTAAGGTTCATCTAGACAGAAGTCAACAGACCCAAGTTGAACATAAGGTAGGGTATACCAGTGACAGAAAATCCAGGGTGTCCTAAATGTATAACGACACTTGCTTTGTTGCTATTAATAGTAAGGAAACTATTGCATAAACAAACTTGATAATTTCAAGTTCTTCACATGGAACACTTCTTGTTGGTTATTCTGAGATATATAGCCCTTAAATTGATCTGTAAACCTGTACAACATGCAACATCTTTTTTCGAATTGCAGGTTGACTACAATGTTAGAAAAAAGTGTTCGAACACTTTGTAGCAGCCCTCAAATTAAGAAATGAAAAGGGCATGGCAATTTCAGGCAATTTGAAAGGGGCACAAGGCAATTATGTAATTTTCAATGGAGTAAAAACAGCCAGAAGTTGAGGGCATCGAGGCAACTAGGTGGGGCACCGACGGCAGTTGCCTTCGGTTAATTTGAGGGCTGCTTTATAGGTGTAATGTAAAGTGTTCCCCCTTCCCCCCCCCCCCCCCCCCCCCCCCCCCTTATCAATGTTGAATCCCACAATTTGCCCACCATCAGCACAGGGCATCGCAACATTGATCGGTGGGGAAGGGGGAGGGATATGAGTAAGGGGATACTTCAAGCTACCAGAAACAAGTTTGATTTTCATGTGACTCGAATAGCGTGCCTGTTATGGTCCAATAAGCATGGCAATTAGGGTCAGTGTTCGAACACCTTTTTTCTATGATTGTAGTCCCTCAGTTTTCATCCAATAAATGTACAAACCAAAAGTTGTGAGAATCCAAGTTGATTTTCGTTGAAAATCTGTCTGATACACTTTTTAAATGGAGGAGAATCAATCAATAGATTCTCCCCGCAGAATCCTTTCTGCAAGAATCTAAATGGATTCTTGTAACCTTTGACAAACTTCTGACCCTGGATTTTATGTGGATGAAGCCATGTCTTTTAGCCTAGTATAGCCATGATGAAATGAAGCAGGTACTGGTTTCATTATCAAGCTAATGTAGTATAGCCATGATGAAATGAAGCAGGTACTGGTTTCATTATCAAGCTAATGTAGTATAGCCATGATGAAATGGAGCAGGTACTGGTTTCATTATCAAGCTAAATGTAGTATAGCCATGATGAAATGGAGCAGGTACTGGTTTCATTATCAAGCTAATGTAGTATAGCCATGATGAAATGAAGCAGGTACTGGTTTCATTATCAAGCTAATGTAGTATAGCCATGATGAAATGAAGCAGGTACTGGTTTCATTATCAAGCTAAATGTAGTATAGCCATGATGAAATGGAGCAGGTACTGGTTTCATTATCAAGCTAATGTAGTATAGCCATGATGAAATAAAGCAGGTACTGGTTTCATTATCAAGCTAATGTAGTATAGCCATGATGAAATGGAGCAGGTACTGGTTTCATTATCAAGCTAATGTAGTATAGCCATGATGAAATGGAGCAGGTACTGGTTTCATTATCAAGCTAAATGTAGTATAGCCATGATGAAATGAAGCAGGTACTGGTTTCATTATCAAGCTAATGTAGTATAGCCATGATGAAATGGAGCAGGTACTGGTTTCATTATCAAGCTAATGTAGTATAGCCATGATGAAATGGAGCAGGTACTGGTTTCATTATCAAGCTAATGTAGTATAGCCATGATGAAATGGAGCAGGTACTGGTTTCATTATCAAGCTAATGTAGTATAGCCATGATGAAATGAAGCAGGTACTGGTTTCATTATCAAGCTAATGTAGTATAGCCATGATGAAATGGAGCAGGTACTGGTTTCATTATCAAGCTAATGTAGTATAGCCATGATGAAATGAAGCAGGTACTGGTTTCATTGTCAAGCTAATGTAGTATAGCCATGATGAAATGGAAGCAGGTACTGGTTTCATTATCAAGCTAATGTCAGTATCTTGCAAGTTAGCTGTAATTAGCATATAAATGGTTATTGATCAAGACTGGTGTGTACCTTTACCCATGACATAGTCTTCATATGGTTATGGTGTTTTATATAACTGATTTGTTCATTTTGTTTTCTATTCCTACACAGACTGATACCTTTACATCTGTATACAAGAAGCTGACTGGCAAGGATGTACACTTTGAATTCCCAGAATGGACACTGTAAGCGGACACTGAAACCAGAACTCTATAGTACTCAATAGACTTGCCTACAATTCAATGGGCATGAGTAAGAAAGGCCAACTAAAAATGAATACATTGCAATGATGGCATCAAGATGCTTGTTATGAGGTGATGTGAACAATATCTACCTGAAGAACATAACAATGTCCTCTGTAAAATGTTGGTTTGCATGGCATATCAAACAGTTTACATTTTATATTTTGTCAATTTGGGCAATATAAATATCAGCCCTTGATGCCATACTTGGATAATCTGATGCATACTGGAAGTTCACAATAAACCATCTTCAATTGTCGAGTGCCATCCAAACCTTTTTTGAGTGTCTTGTTTTATTTGTGTATTGACAGGGGAAAACTCGTTAACACAAACTCTGGTGTAGCGGTAGCACAATAATTTTGTTTGTCCAAAGACCAAACCGTATATATTATATTATATCTAACCTGGTAACACATCTTCATGTTTGCAAAAATGTCAGTCCAGAGCAATTTTGTGTTAATGATTTTCCTTTTTGTCATGTCTTTTGTTACTACTACATGTATAGTTTTGTATATTTGCGTTTCTGTTTTATTTGTTATAGCGCATAGGGACTTAATTGTGTTATGCGCTCAATAAGCATGGTTTTATTATTATTATTATTATTATTAATGAAGTTCATGCACAATCATTTTGTTTGTCCAAAGACCAAACCGTATATTTCCAATTATATTATATATAACCTGGTAACACATCTTCATGTTTGCAAAAATGTCAGTCTATAGCAATTTTGTGTTAATGAAGTTCTTGTTCTTTGAATATTAAGTTCAAATCATCTGGTCCTATTTTCGACAGCCATTTACACTTGCCTACCAATTGATATTTAAAAAATGTCTTGCGTTTTATGAAAGCAGTTGCTAATCTCTACTGGGCATGATTTTGCAAACTTGATTTGTCCATTGAAGCCTTATGCCAGTCCAATGATTCGAGGCATAAAATTGCTCCCATCAATGAAATTAATAAATTAAAAATTAAAAAGTCTGTAAAGGTTGCAATAGCCCACATCAAGTATGTGGGCTAACTATGACTCCACTGGAACTAACATACACCTAGCACCAAAAGTCCCGGACCAGATGCTTTGAGGTTGGCTAATTCAAAATAGATAATCGGTACCAAACATCTGAGATATACATTAAATGAGCAAATTTCTTCTCCGCAGTTTGATACCGCATTCAACAAAATCGAATGGATACTTTAAAAGTTATGGCGATGTCGATGACCGCGCATAACAACAGCAAAGTTGCACTAGGTATAGGAAATCATTGATTTATGTGTGATTACTGTCATACCTCTGTGCTATCTGGATGAATGGGTCTGGAGTGATAACCGCAATTTGCGGGACAAAGGGTGTGACTAGCTGTGAAGAATGAAAGAAAGCCTTTGCTATCTTTACACACACATTTTCAGTGTGTATTCACACACAAATCAATGATTTCCTATACCTAGTGCAACTTTGCTGTTGTTATGCGAGATCATTGAAACCGCCATAGCTTTATAAGTATCCATTCGATTTTGTTGAATGAGGTATCAAACTGCGGAGAAGAGATTTGCTCATTTAATGTTTATCTCAGATTTTTGGTACTGATTACCTATTTTGAATTAGCCAACCTCAAAGCACCTGGTCCGGGACTTTTGTTGCTAGGTGTAGGAGGCATTCATGGACAAATTAATTTTCCACATGCCGTCTTTTAAAATACCACATTACATAAACAAAGTAAGCCAGATCTTAAAATTGTTCGGCACTGCTTTATAAAAAACGTTTATGGAATTAGATAAAAAGGCTGTTACAATGGTTAATTTTTGACCATACCGAACTGTATCACAAAAGCTATGTGTACAGTAAACTACTGAGTTGGTACCGTAAAACGGGGTGAATAGGGACAATAATGGGAACAGCTTTTTAAATGTCACCTGGCCAGTTTGTGTACCGTAAAACGGGTTGAATAGGGACATGGGACCTTCATGTCCCTATTCACCTCGTTTTACAGTACACAAACTGGCCGGGTGACATTTAAAAAACTTTTACCAATTGTGTCCCTATTCACCCCGTTTTACGGTAGTGAAGGTAGCCGTGTACATTCAATGATACAGGTTGGCCCAGTGGCGTAGCTACCCCTGACCGAAAAAAGGCCCTTTGTGCCCCAGCCCTATTTATGCCCTGCACAAGTCTCTGGATGTTGTGTGTATAGGCATTATGACAATTTACAAGGATAATTTTTCGCGGGCATTTGGTGTACAACATGCCCTTACCCATCCCCCCCCCCTCAAGTTTTCTGAGCTGACTAAAAAAAATATTTGAGCACCATTTTATTTCTGATCTTATCCCCCACCCCCTGAAATGAGTCCTAGCTACACCACTGGGTAGGCCTGCACTATTTGACACAACATAAGCTGCAAGCCTTTCTGTCTTAATTCTATGGGCAAAAAAACCCTTAACAATTAGACGTTTTGAGAATTGAAACAGTAGAAGTGAAAACGCTTGGCTATTCATAGCAAGTAAAATAGTCACATTTCCCCAAAATGATGAAGTTGCACTTCGGAAACCACATCCTGGAAGATTTTTTTTCCGTACATGAGTTGAGTGAAATTAGTTGATTTATTTTAAAAATCATGTTATTCAGTGAATTATCTTATTAATAAGAATAAATAAAGGTAATTTCACTCAACTCGTGTAAAAAAAAAGAGAATTGCATCCGGGAACTACATTTAACTTCCTGGTTCTCAAATTTTGATGGCGCTGTTTGTCAAAATTTTGGTTTCCTTAGGATTGTAAAATGCATTGAGCAAATAAGATAAAATTCATAAAAAATAGGGACAGTGGTCCCAAATAGGTCGTCCGTTTATATATGGGTAGTTTGGTTGCAATTGTACTTCATCTGTTTAAATGTATTCAATTTTACATATGCAGCCAATTTTACATCTTGACCTCAGATGACACAAAAGGTGTATACCAAATTGTTGACAGACAGACTACACACACGAAGGATGCTGCCATAAGGTCTCTTCCTACGGACGACCTAAAAATGGATCTGATCTGAATCTCAACATACCCCTTTGACCTTCCACATCTAATAGTCGGGTATCAACAGAGGGTTAGTGTGCACCCCCCCCCCAGGACTCCCCCAAACCAACTTTTTTTGCTTCCTATTATGATCCTAAGACATAATCAGGATGTTACCAAAAATATTTTCATATTGCTAAGGGGTTATGCAAGATGGCGTCCAAAATGGCCGCCATAACTGGTCAAATCTCATAAAATGACATATAGCAATCAAATTGTATAGAGAAAGTGAAGTTTTAATAGTGGGATGTATGTATTAGACCACTAGACACTCATATCCAGAACTTTTTCTTTGTTAACACACCTAAATCCAAGATGGCCGCCAAAATGGCCGCCAAAATTGGTAAAATTCCATATATTGGCATATATAAACTAACATGTATGATCAGAGTATAGTTTTAACAATGGGATGTATGTGTTAGACCACTAGAAACTCAAATCTAGTATTTGTACTTTGTTAACATACTTCAAAAACAAAATGGCCGCCAAATTAATGGTCAAAAGTGGTCAAAATTCCATAAAATAGCATAATATCAACCGAAATGTATGATAAAAATATAATTTTAATGATGGGATGTGTGTATTAGACCACAAGTAACTCATATCCAGTATTTGTGCTCTGTTAAAATAGTTCAAAATCCAAAATGGCCCCCAAAATGGTTCCTAAAGTGGCTGCAAAATTGTCAAATTCCAAAAAATGGGATAATATCAACCTAAATGTATGATGAAAATATAGTTTTAATGATGGGATGTATGTATTAGACCACTAGTAACTCATATCTAGTATTTTTGCTTTGTTAACATACTTAGAAATCCAAAATGGCCCCCAAAATGGGTCACAAAATGACTGAACAAATTGTTGAAATTTCATAAAATGGTATAATATCAACCAAAATGTATGATGAAAGTATGAAAGTATAGTTTTAACATTGGGATGTATGTATGATGAAAGTATGAAAGTATAGTTTTAACATTGGGATGTATGTATTAGACCACTAGTAACTCATATCCAGTATATTTGCATTGTAATAACATACTTTACATCCAAGATGGCCACCAAAATGGCCGCTGTAAATGTACAATAGTCTACATGAGTGTATGATAATCCACAATGGAAATTGTAAGAGTGTATATTACATCACATTCACCAAATAGTATGTTCGAAACTACTTAGCTATTGCTTTTAGATATAAGGCCCACCTCTGTGACAATTTTGACTCTGTATCACTTTCCAAAATGGCTTCCAGAGTGGTTAAGTTGATGTTAAATGACCTAAAACAATTGTTTTGTATTGTAAATGACCATACTATATGTAATACCAATGCCTCCAAATCTAATAAGACAGCATTCAATATATGTCTATGATAACGCCTAGGGCTGTAGATCTAGTTTGAGTATTTTAAAAATATATATAAGATGGCTGCAAACGGTTAAAATAACTGAAATCTGTATTAGTTTTATTGTTAGTGTTACATTAGATATGAACAAAAGATTATATCAATAGATTTTAATCCACCCAGTAAACGTATGTATGTGACAAGGTATGATTGAATGGTATAGACTCCATATTTTGATCAATTGGTGGCCACCTGTGGTAATTATTTTGACCATTTGGAGGTAATTTTATTGACCATTAGGGGGTAATTTTAATGAAATGGTCATTATAATGCCCATCTTATTAACATCACATTGTCAAAATGGAGTCTATACCATTTAATCATACCTTGTCACATATACAAATACGTTTACTGTATGGATTAAAAGCTGTAGATATAAAGTAAGATATAAAGCCAATATAGTGAATACTGTCCCATTAAATTTGGGGGTATTAGTATTACTTAGTATGGTACAAAACCATTGTTTTAGGTCATTAAACATCAACTTATCCATTCTGGCAGCCATTTTGGAAAGTGAAACTGAATCACAATTGTCAGAGGTGGGCCTTATTTCTAAAAGCAATAGCTTTATAGCAGTTTAGAATAATACTATTTGGTGAATTTGATGTAATATACACTCTTACAATATCTATTTTGGATTATCATACACTCATGTAGACTATTTTTACATTTACAGCGGCCATTTTAGTGGCCATCTTGGTTTTAAAGTATGTTATTACAATGCAAATACTGGATATGAGTTACTAGTGGTCTAATACAAACATCCCAATGTTAAAACTATACTTTCATCATACATTTTGGTTGATATTATACCATTTTATGGAATTTGGACAATTTGTTCAGTCATTTTGGGACCCATTTTGGGGGCCATTTTGGATTTCTAAGTATGTTAACAAAGTAAAAATACTAGATGTGAGTTACTAGTGGTCTAATACATACATCCCATCATTAAAACTATATTTTCATCATACATTTAGGTTGATATTATCCCATTTTTTGGAATTTGACAATTTTGCAGCCACTTTAGGAACCATTTTGGGGGCCATTTTGGCAGCCATTTTGGATTTTGAACTATTTCAACAGAGCACAAATACTGGATATGAGTTACTTGTGGTCTAATACATACATCACATCATTAAAATTATATTTTTATCATACATTTCGGTTGATATTATGCTATTTTATGGAATTTTGACCACTTTTGACCATTAATTTGGCGGCCATTTTGTTTTTGAAGTATGTTAACAAAGTACAAATACTAGATTTGATTTTCTAGTGGTCTAACACATACATCCCATTGTTAAAACTATACTCTGATCATACATGTTAGTTTATATATGCCAATATATGGAATTTTACCAATTTTGGCGGCCATTTTGGCGGCCATCTTGGATTTAGGTGTGTTAACAAAGAAAAAGTTCTGGATATGAGTGTCTAGTGGTCTAATACATACATCCCACTATTAAAACTTCACTTTCTCTATACAATTTGATTGCTATATGTCATTTTATGAGATTTGACCAGTTATGGCGGCCATTTTGGACGCCATCTTGCATAACCCCTTAGCAATATGAAAATATTTTTGGTAACATCCTGATTATGTCTTAGGATCATAATAGGAAGCAAAAAAAGTTGGTTTGGGGGAGTCCTGGGGGGGGGTGCACACTAACCCTCTGTTGATACCCGACTATAAGGGCTATGTTGAGATGGATCAGATCAGATCCAATGTTAATGAATTTTATCTTATTTGGTCAAGAAAACCAACATATCTGATAATTTGGACAGCCAATGTTCAAGGTAGTATACAATTTATTTTTTTAATATTTAAATTTTGTTGTTAACCACAATAAGTTTGACAATTGGGAAATGGCTATTGTTGACAAAACTCCCGGGGGGTCAGTGAACATACCAAGCGGGTACGCATCCGCGTCCAAAAAAAACGTCGAAAAGGGTCCAGATTTCACCACACGACGTCTTTCTGAAAAGGGGTACTTTTTAGGGGGTATCCATTGCAGCATCGAGGTATCAAATACGACACGCTCGCTATATCGTATCTGTTGTTGATGTCTTCCGATGATTCCACGATGCTGATAAGTATGATTATGATAATGACCACAATAACAATAAGTAAGGCATAATGAAGAAAACAAATCACGACCAATGAACCATGATTACTGCTGTACACAACTGGTATTTATTAACTTAAGTCGTAATCCATAGGAACGCCGCAGAAAGTGTGTTACAATAATGTACAGTATGGGGTACAGTAGCCCCAAGGCCCAGGACTAGCCCGTTCAGTAATGTGAAAAATAATTAAATGTTAGTATGCATGCAAAATTGATTTACTAATTGCCAATTGTATGCATTGTCACAAGTGTGGCAATTATTTGCATGCATTCTACACCATGCACATCACATGCATCTGTATGAATGTCATATGATTATGAATTAAAGGTATATTATGTGATCTTTCCAGGGAATGCCCTCAACATCGAAAAAAATATTGAAAGCAAATTTTCTTGCAGATTTACATTTCTGATCATAAATCGTACATACATTCCAAGTTACAGGGCGATAAGATTCTTAATTACTTCAAAATCATGATTTTAGAGTGTTATTCCGACAGTTTATATTTTCACTCTAAAACCATGATTTTGAGGTAATTAGGAATCGTATCGCTCTGTAACTTGGAATGTATGTACGATTTATGATCAGAAATGTAAATCTGCAAGAAAATCTACTTTCTAAAAAAAATCATGAATAGAGGGCGCTCTCTGGAAAAGATCACATAATATGCCTTTAAGATTATTTTGAGCATTACTATATAACGCCATTTAGGGGTGCTGGTAACGCCGTTTAGGGTAGGGTTTGTATATGTTACGCCATTTAGGGGTATCAAAATAGTGTTCTGGTTTACGCCATTTAGGTCCATTTCAGAGGTGCTTGAACGCGCATGTGTACCCGATTGGTATGTTCACCATGCTGTTGCCATCACAATGTGTTTCTCTTGATCACTCAAAAATGAAAGTGCTATTACGATACACATACTTGTTAAATCAACCCTTGAAACGGATCGTAAATGGCATAATCGGTTGACGGTAGTTGATTTTGTAGGTTTCAAGGGCAAAAAGTAACCCCTGTTCATGAAAATATCTAGAACTGGAATCAGTCACTCGCGGTATCCTTTTTTGATGAACTCAAGATGTGTAGATTGTTTGAGTGGGCCTCCAGCCAGGTTCACTTTATCCTCCAGTCATTCTGATAGGCAGCAGAGTAGTATTATAGCGCTATCTAAAGCTTTCATACTGGACTGTTAGTTTATCAAATTAAGGGATTTCCAAAGTCTATTCAACATATTCGACCCTGCTTGTTGCGCTAGCTGTACAACAATGTAAATATGTCCCAACATCTGACTCGGGGACCTTGGATAAACTATGCCGAGTGACATGGTGATCAAAATCTGCCAATAAAGGCTGTACTGATTTCATGTGATCAACCTCAAAACCCAAGAAGCTTGTGCCCCCGAAGATGTTCCCTGAGCACAAATATGGACACAGTCTGCTTACTGTTTCCAACAATAACTGTTTTCATCTAATGGTATTCATCATCTGCTATCGACATTGATTACTAGTTTGCCTCTCCTGTGTCCAGATGCTAGCCTTTTAAATGCTGATACACCGTCATCCAATTGAAAAGTTTCTTCAACCACTGGTTTTATCTGGAGAGAAAAATGATGGAGATGAGAGGTTAATATCATGACATAATTATACTGATACGACCCATGTCTAACATTCATTTTGCAGAAGAGCGCTCTAAGGATTTTGTTCCCAGTCATTACTGATAACTATATTCCATTTCAAACATGTTTTCCATTTTTGTATTTATATACAATATGTGGACAAATGTACAGACATTTCCGCTAAAATGACCTATTTATAGGAGGCAAATTCACCTGATATTATATTGTATTATAAATGAGAGGACCTAACATTTTGATTGAAACGTCAGGTCCGCTTGTATTTATTACATTTACTCACACAGGCTATTTTTGTGGATAAGCAGTTTGCATTCAGCTTTTACTTTATATTGTATTATATTGAAGTATCCACCAGGATGTGGAATGTCCCCGCACACATTTATGCAAATCATGCAAGCTATTTGTATTACCTTGCCAGCGTCTACAAGTTTCCTGATCTTATCCAATGCTTCCCCATCAGGTGCGTAAATACCCCATGAAAAACTCCTATTGTTGAACAGTTTCTGTAGACAAAAACATATTAAGAGTGTATATTATGAGCTTTCTATGCATGGAAACTTTGGTTTGGCAGTCTGAATAAAGTTTTGAGATTAATAACATGTAATTTTGGATAGGGAGCCTTGAGCCCAAATTGTTAGGGAGACTACCCTTAAACTTTGATAAGGTGACGAACAAATCCCACCCTGTTTTACGTGCAAATGGACCTTTCAAGTAGTCAGTCATTGTTTTTTTTGTAATTACAATTTTCGTGAACATTTCAACTAATATTTACTGCCTGACTTAACCTGAAATACTTGGTCTGTTGTAGATACAAATGCCTAACTTTACCCGAAATATTTGGTCTGTTGTAGATACAAATGCCTACTTCACCATTTCAACTAATATTTACTTTTTAAAAACAAATCAAAGTATTTCAATAATTTTCAAAACAAATTTTTAACTTTCAAAACAGTGACGGCACCAGCCTCATAATTTTGAGGGAGCAAGATTTTTTTAGGGGACGCACAATTTAGCTGTGTTATGCTTTAATAGTCAACATTTGGTATAATTTAACCTACTTTAGTAAGAAAATGTGTGCACATCGTATCTGTTTTAGATACAAATGCCTAACTTTACCCGGAATACTTGGGCTATTGTAGATTAACTTTACATGGAACACTTGGTCTGTTGTAGATACAAATGCCTAACTTTAACCGGAATACTAGGTCTTTTGTAGATTAACTTTACATGGAACACTTGGTCTGTTGTAGATACAAATGCCTAACTTTATCCGGAATACTTGGGACTGTTGTAGATACAAATGCCTAACTTTACCCGGAATACTTGGTCTGTTGTAGATACAAATGTCTAACTTTACTCGGAATACTTGGGCTGTTGTAAATACAAATGCCTAACTTGACCCGAATACTTGGTCTGTTGTAGATAAAAATGCCTACTTCACCGAGTCTGTTGTAGTTACAAGTGCATAACTTTACCCGGAATATTTGGACTGTTGTAGATACAAATGCCTAACTTTTCTCGGAATACTTGGTCTGTTGTATATACAAATGCCTAACTGTACCCGGAATACTTGGTCTGTTGTAGATACAAATGCCTTACTTCACCGAGTCTGTTGTAGTTACAAGTGCCTAACTTTACCCAGAAATCTTTTGTAGATTAACTTTACATGGAACACTTGGTCTGTTGTAGATACAAATGCCTAACTTTATCCGGAATACTTGGTCTGTTGTAGATACAAATGCCTAACTTTACCCGGAATACTTGGTCTGTTGTAGATACAAATGCCTAACTTTACCAGGAATACTTGGTCTGTTGTAGATACAAATGCCTAACTTTACCTGGAATACTTGGTCTGTTGTAGATACAAATGCCTAACTTTACCTGGAATACTTGGTCTGTTGTAGATACAAATGCCTAACTTTACCCAGAATACTTGGTCTGTTGTAGATACAAATGCCTAACTTTACTCGGAATACTTGGGCTGTTGTAGATACAAATGTCTAACTTTACTCGGAATACTTGGGCTGTTGTAGATACAAATGCCTAACTTTACCCAGAATACTTGGTCTGTTGTAGATACAAATGCCTAACTTGACCCGAATACTTGGTCTGTTGTAGATACAAATGCCTAACTTTACCCAGAATACTTGGTCTGTTGTAGATACAAATGCCTAACTTTACTCGGAATACTTGGGCTGTTGTAGATACAAATGTCTAACTTTACTCGGAATACTTGGGCTGTTGTAGATACAAATGCCTAACTTTACCCAGAATACTTGGTCTGTTGTAGATACAAATGCCTAACTTGACCCGAATACTTGGTCTGTTGTAGATACAAATGCCTAACTTTACCCAGAATACTTGGTCTGTTGTAGATACAAATGCCTAACTTTACCAGGAATACTTGGTCTGTTGTAGATACAAATGCCTTACTTTACCTGGAATACTTGGTCTGTTGTAGATACAAATGCCTAACTTTACCTGGAATACTTGGTCTGTTGTAGATACAAATGCCTAACTTTACCCAGAATACTTGGTCTGTTGTAGATACAAATGCCTAACTTTACTCGGAATACTTGGGCTGTTGTAGATACAAATGTCTAACTTTACTCGGAATACTTGGGCTGTTGTAGATACAAATGCCTAACTTTACCCAGTATACTTGGTCTGTTGTAGATACAAATGCCTAACTTGACCCGGAATACTTGGTCTGTTGTAGATACAAATGCCTAACTTTACCCGGAATACTTGGTCTGTTGTAGATATAAATGCCTAACTTTACCAAGAATACTTGGTCTAATTGTAGATACAAATGCCTAACTTTACCCAGAATACTTGGTCTGTTGTAGATACAACTGCCTGACTTTACCCGAATACTTGGTCTGTTGTAGATACAAATGCCTAACTTAACCTGAAATACTTGGTCTATTGTAGATACAAATGCCTAACTTTACCCGGAATACTTGGGTCTGTTTGTACATACAAATGCCTAACTTACCCAGAATACTTGGTCTGTTGTAGATACAACTGCCTGACTTAACCTGAAATACTTGGTCTGTTGTAGATACAAATGCCTAACTTTACCCAGAATACTTGGTCTGTTGTAGATACAAATGCCTAACTTTACCCGAAATATTTGGTCTGTTGTAGATACAAATGCCTACTTCACCTTCTACTTCTGTTGTAGTTACAAGTGCCTAACTTTACTCGGAATACTTGGGTCTTGTATCTTACTATAAATCTTCAACCGGTCTGTTGTCCATACAAATGCCTAACTTTACCCAGGATACTTGGTCTGTTGTAGATACAAATGCCTAACTTTACCCAGAATACTTGATCTGTTGTAGATTCAAATGCCTAACTTTACCCAGAATACTTGGTCTGTTGTAGATACAACTGCCTGACTTAACCTGAAATACTTGGTCTGTTGTAGATACAAATGCCACTTCACCGGGTCTGTTGAAGATACAAGTGCCTAACTTTACCCGGAATAATTGGTCTATTGTAGATACAAATGCCTAACTTTACCCGGAATACTTGGTCTGTTGTAGATACAAATGCCTAACTTAACCTGAAATACTTGGTCTGTTGTAGATACAAATGCCACTTCACCGGGTCTGTTGTAGATACAAGTGCCTAACTTTACCCGGAATACTTGGTCTATTGTAGATACAAATGCCTATTTTTACCCGGAATACTGGGTCTGTTGTAGATACAAATGCCTAACTTTACCCAAAATATTTGGTCTGTTGTAGATACAAATGCCTACTTCACCTTCTACTTCTGTTGTAGTTACAAGTGCCTAACTTTACTCGGAATACTTGGTCTTGTATCTTACTATAAATCTTCAACCTCTGTTGTCCATACAAATGCCTAACTTTACCCGAAATATTTGGTCTGTTGTAGATACAAATGCCTACTTCACCTTCTACTTCTGTTGTAGTTACAAGTGCCTAACTTTACTCGGAATACTTGGTCTTGTATCTTACTATAAATCTTCAACCGGTCTGTTGTCCATACAAATGCCTAACTTTACCCGGAATACTTGGTCTGTTGTAGATACAAATGCCTAACTTTACCCAGAATACTTGATCTGTTGTAGATACAAATGCCTAACTTTACCAAGAATACTTGGTCTATTGTAGATACAAATGCCTAACTTTACCCAGAATACTTGGTCTGTTGTAGATACAACTGCCTGACTTAACCTGAAATACTTGGTCTGTTGTAGATACAAATGCCACTTCACCGGGTCTGTTGAAGATACAAGTGCCTAACTTTACCCGGAATACTTGGTCTATTGTAGATACAAATGCCTAACTTTACCCGGAATACTTGGTCTGTTGTAGATACAAATGCCTAACTTAACCTGAAATACTTGGTCTGTTGTAGATACAAATGCCACTTCACCGGGTCTGTTGTAGATACAAGTGCCTAACTTTACCCGGAATACTTGGTCTATTGTAGATACAAATGCCTAACTTTACCTGGAATACTTGGTCTGTTGTAGATACAAATGCCTAACTTTACCCAGAATACTTGGTCTGTTGTAGATACAAATGCCTAACTTTACTCGGAATACTTGGGCTGTTGTAGATACAAATGTCTAACTTTACTCGGAATACTTGGGCTGTTGTAGATACAAATGCCTAACTTAACCTGAAATACTTGGTCTGTTGTAGATACAAATGCCACTTCACCGGGTCTGTTGTAGATACAAGTGCCTAACTTTACCCGGAATACTTGGTCTATTGTAGATACAAATGCCTATTTTTACCCGGAATACTGGGTCTGTTGTAGATACAAATGCCTAACTTTACCCAAAATATTTGGTCTGTTGTAGATACAAATGCCTACTTCACCTTCTACTTCTGTTGTAGTTACAAGTGCCTAACTTTACTCGGAATACTTGGTCTTGTATCTTACTATAAATCTTCAACCTCTGTTGTCCATACAAATGCCTAACTTTACCCGAAATATTTGGTCTGTTGTAGATACAAATGCCTACTTCACCTTCTACTTCTGTTGTAGTTACAAGTGCCTAACTTTACTCGGAATACTTGGTCTTGTATCTTACTATAAATCTTCAACCGGTCTGTTGTCCATACAAATGCCTAACTTTACCCGGAATACTTGGTCTGTTGTAGATACAAATGCCTAACTTTACCCAGAATACTTGATCTGTTGTAGATACAAATGCCTAACTTTACCAAGAATACTTGGTCTATTGTAGATACAAATGCCTAACTTTACCCAGAATACTTGGTCTGTTGTAGATACAACTGCCTGACTTAACCTGAAATACTTGGTCTGTTGTAGATACAAATGCCACTTCACCGGGTCTGTTGAAGATACAAGTGCCTAACTTTACCCGGAATACTTGGTCTATTGTAGATACAAATGCCTAACTTTACCCGGAATACTTGGTCTGTTGTAGATACAACTGCCTGACTTAACCTGAAATACTTGGTCTGTTGTAGATACAAATGCCACTTCACCGGGTCTGTTGTAGATACAAGTGCCTAACTTTACCCGGAATACTTGGTCTATTGTAGATACAAATGCCTAACTTTACCTGGAATACTTGGTCTGTTGTAGATACAAATGCCTAACTTTACCCAGAATACTTGGTCTGTTGTAGATACAAATGCCTAACTTTACTCGGAATACTTGGGCTGTTGTAGATACAAATGTCTAACTTTACTCGGAATACTTGGGCTGTTGTAGATACAAATGCCTAACTTAACCTGAAATACTTGGTCTGTTGTAGATACAAATGCCACTTCACCGGGTCTGTTGTAGATACAAGTGCCTAACTTTACCCGGAATACTTGGTCTATTGTAGATACAAATGCCTATTTTTACCCGGAATACTGGGTCTGTTGTAGATACAAATGCCTAACTTTACCCAAAATATTTGGTCTGTTGTAGATACAAATGCCTACTTCACCTTCTACTTCTGTTGTAGTTACAAGTGCCTAACTTTACTCGGAATACTTGGTCTTGTATCTTACTATAAATCTTCAACCTCTGTTGTCCATACAAATGCCTAACTTTACCCGAAATATTTGGTCTGTTGTAGATACAAATGCCTACTTCACCTTCTACTTCTGTTGTAGTTACAAGTGCCTAACTTTACTCGGAATACTTGGTCTTGTATCTTACTATAAATCTTCAACCGGTCTGTTGTCCATACAAATGCCTATTTTTACCCGGAATACTGGGTCTGTTGTAGATACAAATGCCTAACTTTACCCAAAATATTTGGTCTGTTGTAGATACAAATGCCTACTTCACCTTCTACTTCTGTTGTAGTTACAAGTGCCTAACTTTACTCGGAATACTTGGTCTTGTATCTTACTATAAATCTTCAACCTCTGTTGTCCATACAAATGCCTAACTTTACCCGAAATATATGGTCTGTTGTAGATACAAATGCCTACTTCACCTTCTACTTCTGTTGTAGTTACAAGTGCCTAACTTTACTCGGAATACTTGGTCTTGTATCTTACTATAAATCTTCAACCTCTGTTGTCCATACAAATGCCTAACTTTACCCGAAATATTTGGTCTGTTGTAGATACAAATGCCTACTTCACCTTCTACTTCTGTTGTAGTTACAAGTGCCTAACTTTACTCGGAATACTTGGTCTTGTATCTTACTATAAATCTTCAACCGGTCTGTTGTCCATACAAATGCCTAACTTTACCCGGAATACTTGGGTCTGTTTGTACATACAAATGCCTAACTTACCCAGAATACTTGGTCTGTTGTAGATACAACTGCCTGACTTAACCTGAAATACTTGGTCTGTTGTAGATACAAATGCCTAACTTTACCCGAAATATTTGGTCTGTTGTAGATACAAATGCCTACTTCACCTTCTACTTCTGTTGTAGTTACAAGTGCCTAACTTTACTCGGAATACTTGGTCTTGTATCTTACTATAAATCTTCAACCTCTGTTGTCCATACAAATGCCTAACTTTACCCGGAATACTTGGTCTGTTGTAGATACAAATGCCTAACTTTACCCAGAATACTTGATCTGTTGTAGATACAAATGCCTAACTTTACTCGGAATACTTGGCCTGTTATAGATACAAATGCCTAACTTGACCCAAAATATTTGGTCTGTTGTAGATACAAATGCCTACCTTTACCCGGAGTACTTGGTCTGTTGTAGATACAAATGCCTAACTTTACCCGGAACACTTGGTCTGTTGTAGATACAAATGCCTAACTTTACCAAGAATACTTGGTATAATTGTAGATACAAATGCCTAACTTTACCCAGAATACTTGGTCTGTTGTAGATACAAATGGTACTTGGTACTCGGAATACTTGGTCTGTTGTCCATACAAATGCCTAACTTTACCCGAATACTTGGTCTGTTGTAGATACAAATGCCTAACTTTACCCAGAATACTTGGTCTAATTGTAGATACAAATGCCTAACTTTACCTAGAATACTTGGTCTGTTGTAGATACAAATGCCTAACTTTACCCGGAATACTTGGTCTGTTGTACATACAAATGCCTAACTTTACCAAGAATACTTGGTATAATTGTAGATACAAATGCCTAACTTTACCTGGAATACTTGGTCTGTTGTAGATACAAATGGTACTTGGTACTCGGAATACTTGGTCTGTTGTCCATACAAATGCCTAACTTTACCCGAATACTTGGTCTGTTGTAGATACAAATGCCTAACTTTACCCAGAATACTTGGTCTAATTGTAGATACAAATGCCTAACTTTACCTAGAATACTTGGTCTGTTGTAGATACAACTGCCTGACTTTACCCGAATACTTGGTCTGTTGTAGATACAAATGCCTAACTTAACCTGAAATACTTGGGTCTATTGTAGATACAAATGCCTAACTTTACCCGGAATACTTGGTCTATTGTAGATACAAATGCCTAACTTTACCCGGAATACTTGGTCTGTTGTACATACAAATGCCTAACTTACCCAGAATACTTGGTCTGTTGTAGATACAACTGCCTGACTTAACCTGAAATACTTGGTCTGTTGTAGATACAAATGCCTAACTTTACCCGAAATATTTGGTCTGTTGTAGATACAAATGCCTACTTCACCTTCTACTTCTGTTGTAGTTACAAGTGCCTAACTTTACTCGGAATACTTGGTCTTGTATCTTACTATAACTTTACTCGGAATACTTGGGCTGTTGTAGATACAAATGTCTAACTTTACTCGGAATACTTGGGCTGTTGTAGATACAAATGCCTAACTTTACCCAGAATACTTGGTCTGTTGTAGATACAAATGCCTAACTTTACCCGGAATACTTGGTCTGTTGTAGATATAAATGCCTAACTTTACCAAGAATACTTGGTCTAATTGTAGATACAAATGCCTAACTTTACCCAGAATACTTGGTCTGTTGTAGATACAACTGCCTGACTTTACCCGAATACTTGGTCTGTTGTAGATACAAATGCCTAACTTAACCTGAAATACTTGGTCTATTGTAGATACAAATGCCTAACTTTACCCGGAATACTTGGGTCTGTTTGTACATACAAATGCCTAACTTACCCAGAATACTTGGTCTGTTGTAGATACAACTGCCTGACTTAACCTGAAATACTTGGTCTGTTGTAGATACAAATGCCTAACTTTACCCGAAATATTTGGTCTGTTGTAGATACAAATGCCTACTTCACCTTCTACTTCTGTTGTAGTTACAAGTGCCTAACTTTACTCGGAATACTTGGTCTTGTATCTTACTATAAATCTTCAACCTCTGTTGTCCATACAAATGCCTAACTTTACCCGGAATACTTGGTCTGTTGTAGATACAAATGCCTAACTTTACCCAGAATACTTGATCTGTTGTAGATACAAATGCCTAACTTTACTCGGAATACTTGGCCTGTTATAGATACAAATGCCTAACTTGACCCAAAATATTTGGTCTGTTGTAGATACAAATGCCTACCTTTACCCGGAGTACTTTGTCTGTTGTAGATACAAATGCCTAACTTTACCCGGAACACTTGGTCTGTTGTAGATACAAATGCCTAACTTTACCAAGAATACTTGGTATAATTGTAGATACAAATGCCTAACTTTACCCAGAATACTTGGAATACTTGGTCTGTTGTAGATACAACTGCCTGACTTAACCTGAAATACTTGGTCTGTTGTAGATACAAATGCCTAACTTTACCCGAAATATTTGGTCTGTTGTAGATACAAATGCCTACTTCACCTTCTACTTCTGTTGTAGTTACAAGTGCCTAACTTTACTCGGAATACTTGGTCTTGTATCTTACTATAAATCTTCAACCGGTCTGTTGTCCATACAAATGCCTAACTTTACCCGGAATACTTGGTCTGTT
This sequence comes from Ophiura sarsii, assembly GCA_035610835.1. Lineage (NCBI taxonomy): Eukaryota > Metazoa > Echinodermata > Ophiuroidea > Amphilepidida > Ophiuridae > Ophiura > Ophiura sarsii. The sequence continues at coordinate 23,623,631 of CM069443.1, forward strand.
GTAGATACAAATGCCTAACTTTACCCAGAATACTTGACTGTTGTAGATACAAATGCCTAACTTTACCAAGAATACTTGGTCTATTGTAGATACAAATGCCTAACTTTACCCAGAATACTTGGTCTGTTGTAGATACAACTGCCTGACTTAACCTGAAATACTTGGTCTGTTGTAGATACAAATGCCACTTCACCGGGTCTGTTGAAGATACAAGTGCCTAACTTTACCCGGAATACTTGGTCTATTGTAGATACAAATGCCTAACTTTACCCGGAATACTTGGTCTGTTGTAGATACAAATGCCTAACTTAACCTGAAATACTTGGTCTGTTGTAGATACAAATGCCACTTCACCGGGTCTGTTGTAGATACAAGTGCCTAACTTTACCCGGAATACTTGGTCTATTGTAGATACAAATGCCTAACTTTACCCGGAATACTTGGTCTATTGTAGATACAAATGCCTATTTTTACCCGGAATACTGGGTCTGTTGTAGATACAAATGCCTAACTTTACCCAAAATATTTGGTCTGTTGTAGATACAAATGCCTACTTCACCTTCTACTTCTGTTGTAGTTACAAGTGCCTAACTTTACTCGGAATACTTGGTCTTGTATCTTACTATAAATCTTCAACCTCTGTTGTCCATACAAATGCCTAACTTTACCCGAAATATTTGGTCTGTTGTAGATACAAATGCCTACTTCACCTTCTACTTCTGTTGTAGTTACAAGTGCCTAACTTTACTCGGAATACTTGGTCTTGTATCTTACTATAAATCTTCAACCGGTCTGTTGTCCATACAAATGCCTAACTTTACCCGGAATACTTGGTCTGTTGTAGATACAAATGCCTAACTTTACCCAGAATACTTGATCTGTTGTAGATACAAATGCCTAACTTTACCAAGAATACTTGGTCTATTGTAGATACAAATGCCTAACTTTACCCAGAATACTTGGTCTGTTGTAGATACAACTGCCTGACTTAACCTGAAATACTTGGTCTGTTGTAGATACAAATGCCACTTCACCGGGTCTGTTGAAGATACAAGTGCCTAACTTTACCCGGAATACTTGGTCTATTGTAGATACAAATGCCTAACTTTACCCGGAATACTTGGTCTGTTGTAGATACAACTGCCTGACTTAACCTGAAATACTTGGTCTGTTGTAGATACAAATGCCACTTCACCGGGTCTGTTGTAGATACAAGTGCCTAACTTTACCCGGAATACTTGGTCTATTGTAGATACAAATGCCTAACTTTACCTGGAATACTTGGTCTGTTGTAGATACAAATGCCTAACTTTACCCAGAATACTTGGTCTGTTGTAGATACAAATGCCTAACTTTACTCGGAATACTTGGGCTGTTGTAGATACAAATGTCTAACTTTACTCGGAATACTTGGGCTGTTGTAGATACAAATGCCTAACTTAACCTGAAATACTTGGTCTGTTGTAGATACAAATGCCACTTCACCGGGTCTGTTGTAGATACAAGTGCCTAACTTTACCCGGAATACTTGGTCTATTGTAGATACAAATGCCTATTTTTACCCGGAATACTGGGTCTGTTGTAGATACAAATGCCTAACTTTACCCAAAATATTTGGTCTGTTGTAGATACAAATGCCTACTTCACCTTCTACTTCTGTTGTAGTTACAAGTGCCTAACTTTACTCGGAATACTTGGTCTTGTATCTTACTATAAATCTTCAACCTCTGTTGTCCATACAAATGCCTAACTTTACCCGAAATATTTGGTCTGTTGTAGATACAAATGCCTACTTCACCTTCTACTTCTGTTGTAGTTACAAGTGCCTAACTTTACTCGGAATACTTGGTCTTGTATCTTACTATAAATCTTCAACCGGTCTGTTGTCCATACAAATGCCTATTTTTACCCGGAATACTGGGTCTGTTGTAGATACAAATGCCTAACTTTACCCAAAATATTTGGTCTGTTGTAGATACAAATGCCTACTTCACCTTCTACTTCTGTTGTAGTTACAAGTGCCTAACTTTACTCGGAATACTTGGTCTTGTATCTTACTATAAATCTTCAACCTCTGTTGTCCATACAAATGCCTAACTTTACCCGAAATATTTGGTCTGTTGTAGATACAAATGCCTACTTCACCTTCTACTTCTGTTGTAGTTACAAGTGCCTAACTTTACTCGGAATACTTGGTCTTGTATCTTACTATAAATCTTCAACCTCTGTTGTCCATACAAATGCCTAACTTTACCCGAAATATTTGGTCTGTTGTAGATACAAATGCCTACTTCACCTTCTACTTCTGTTGTAGTTACAAGTGCCTAACTTTACTCGGAATACTTGGTCTTGTATCTTACTATAAATCTTCAACCGGTCTGTTGTCCATACAAATGCCTAACTTTACCCGGAATACTTGGGTCTGTTTGTACATACAAATGCCTAACTTACCCAGAATACTTGGTCTGTTGTAGATACAACTGCCTGACTTAACCTGAAATACTTGGTCTGTTGTAGATACAAATGCCTAACTTTACCCGAAATATTTGGTCTGTTGTAGATACAAATGCCTACTTCACCTTCTACTTCTGTTGTAGTTACAAGTGCCTAACTTTACTCGGAATACTTGGTCTTGTATCTTACTATAAATCTTCAACCTCTGTTGTCCATACAAATGCCTAACTTTACCCGGAATACTTGGTCTGTTGTAGATACAAATGCCTAACTTTACCCAGAATACTTGATCTGTTGTAGATACAAATGCCTAACTTTACTCGGAATACTTGGCCTGTTATAGATACAAATGCCTAACTTGACCCAAAATATTTGGTCTGTTGTAGATACAAATGCCTACCTTTACCCGGAGTACTTGGTCTGTTGTAGATACAAATGCCTAACTTTACCCGGAACACTTGGTCTGTTGTAGATACAAATGCCTAACTTTACCAAGAATACTTGGTATAATTGTAGATACAAATGCCTAACTTTACCCAGAATACTTGGTCTGTTGTAGATACAAATGGTACTTGGTACTCGGAATACTTGGTCTGTTGTCCATACAAATGCCTAACTTTACCCGAATACTTGGTCTGTTGTAGATACAAATGCCTAACTTTACCCAGAATACTTGGTCTAATTGTAGATACAAATGCCTAACTTTACCTAGAATACTTGGTCTGTTGTAGATACAAATGCCTAACTTTACCCGGAATACTTGGTCTGTTGTACATACAAATGCCTAACTTTACCAAGAATACTTGGTATAATTGTAGATACAAATGCCTAACTTTACCTGGAATACTTGGTCTGTTGTAGATACAAATGGTACTTGGTACTCGGAATACTTGGTCTGTTGTCCATACAAATGCCTAACTTTACCCGAATACTTGGTCTGTTGTAGATACAAATGCCTAACTTTACCCAGAATACTTGGTCTAATTGTAGATACAAATGCCTAACTTTACCTAGAATACTTGGTCTGTTGTAGATACAACTGCCTGACTTTACCCGAATACTTGGTCTGTTGTAGATACAAATGCCTAACTTAACCTGAAATACTTGGGTCTATTGTAGATACAAATGCCTAACTTTACCCGGAATACTTGGTCTATTGTAGATACAAATGCCTAACTTTACCCGGAATACTTGGTCTGTTGTACATACAAATGCCTAACTTACCCAGAATACTTGGTCTGTTGTAGATACAACTGCCTGACTTAACCTGAAATACTTGGTCTGTTGTAGATACAAATGCCTAACTTTACCCGAAATATTTGGTCTGTTGTAGATACAAATGCCTACTTCACCTTCTACTTCTGTTGTAGTTACAAGTGCCTAACTTTACTCGGAATACTTGGTCTTGTATCTTACTATAACTTTACTCGGAATACTTGGGCTGTTGTAGATACAAATGTCTAACTTTACTCGGAATACTTGGGCTGTTGTAGATACAAATGCCTAACTTTACCCAGAATACTTGGTCTGTTGTAGATACAAATGCCTAACTTTACCCGGAATACTTGGTCTGTTGTAGATATAAATGCCTAACTTTACCAAGAATACTTGGTCTAATTGTAGATACAAATGCCTAACTTTACCCAGAATACTTGGTCTGTTGTAGATACAACTGCCTGACTTTACCCGAATACTTGGTCTGTTGTAGATACAAATGCCTAACTTAACCTGAAATACTTGGTCTATTGTAGATACAAATGCCTAACTTTACCCGGAATACTTGGGTCTGTTTGTACATACAAATGCCTAACTTACCCAGAATACTTGGTCTGTTGTAGATACAACTGCCTGACTTAACCTGAAATACTTGGTCTGTTGTAGATACAAATGCCTAACTTTACCCGAAATATTTGGTCTGTTGTAGATACAAATGCCTACTTCACCTTCTACTTCTGTTGTAGTTACAAGTGCCTAACTTTACTCGGAATACTTGGTCTTGTATCTTACTATAAATCTTCAACCTCTGTTGTCCATACAAATGCCTAACTTTACCCGGAATACTTGGTCTGTTGTAGATACAAATGCCTAACTTTACCCAGAATACTTGATCTGTTGTAGATACAAATGCCTAACTTTACTCGGAATACTTGGCCTGTTATAGATACAAATGCCTAACTTGACCCAAAATATTTGGTCTGTTGTAGATACAAATGCCTACCTTTACCCGGAGTACTTTGTCTGTTGTAGATACAAATGCCTAACTTTACCCGGAACACTTGGTCTGTTGTAGATACAAATGCCTAACTTTACCAAGAATACTTGGTATAATTGTAGATACAAATGCCTAACTTTACCCAGAATACTTGGAATACTTGGTCTGTTGTAGATACAACTGCCTGACTTAACCTGAAATACTTGGTCTGTTGTAGATACAAATGCCTAACTTTACCCGAAATATTTGGTCTGTTGTAGATACAAATGCCTACTTCACCTTCTACTTCTGTTGTAGTTACAAGTGCCTAACTTTACTCGGAATACTTGGTCTTGTATCTTACTATAAATCTTCAACCGGTCTGTTGTCCATACAAATGCCTAACTTTACCCGGAATACTTGGTCTGTTGTAGATACAAATGCCTAACTTTACCCAGAATACTTGACTGTTGTAGATACAAATGCCTAACTTTACCAAGAATACTTGGTCTATTGTAGATACAAATGCCTAACTTTACCCAGAATACTTGGTCTGTTGTAGATACAACTGCCTGACTTAACCTGAAATACTTGGTCTGTTGTAGATACAAATGCCACTTCACCGGGTCTGTTGAAGATACAAGTGCCTAACTTTACCCGGAATACTTGGTCTATTGTAGATACAAATGCCTAACTTTACCCGGAATACTTGGTCTGTTGTAGATACAAATGCCTAACTTAACCTGAAATACTTGGTCTGTTGTAGATACAAATGCCACTTCACCGGGTCTGTTGTAGATACAAGTGCCTAACTTTACCCGGAATACTTGGTCTATTGTAGATACAAATGCCTAACTTTACCCGGAATATTTGGTCTGTTGTAGATACAAATGCCTACTTCACCTTCTACTTCTGTTGTAGTTACAAGTGCCTAACTTTACTCGGAATACTTGGTCTTGTATCTTACTATAAATCTTCAACCGGTCTGTTGTCCATACAAATGCCTAACTTTACCCGGAATACTTGGTCTGTTGTAGATACAAATGCCTAACTTTACCCAGAATACTTGATCTGTTGTAGATACAAATGCCTAACTTTACTCGGAATACTTCGCCTGTTATAGATACAAATGCCTAACTTGACCCAAAATATTTGGTCTGTTGTAGATACAAATGCCTACTTCACCGGGTCTGTTGTAGATACAAATGCCTACCTTTACCCGGAATACTTGGTCTATTGTAGATACAAATGCCTAACTTTACCCGGAATACTTGGTCTGTTGTACATACAAATGCCTAACTTACCCAGAATACTTGGTCTGTTGTAGATACAACTGCCTGACTTAACCTGAAATACTTGGTCTGTTGTAGATACAAATGCCTAACTTACCCAGAATACTTGGTCTGTTGTAGATACAAATGCCTAACTTTACCCGGAATACTTGGTCTGTTGTAGATACAAATGCCTAACTTTACCAAGAATACTTGGTCTAATTGTAGATACAAATGCCTAACTTTACCCAGAATACTTGGTCTGTTGTAGATACAACTGCCTGACTTTACCCGAATACTTGGTCTGTTGTAGATAAAAATGCCTAACTTAACCTGAAATACTTGGTCTGTTGTACAGTACAGCTCGAAATAGAATGGACACTGTCATTGCAATGACATTGCAATGATATTGCACTGACATTGCAATGACATTGCAATGATGCCTTGAGATGTGACCCGATTAGTGCAGTCATTGCAATGTCATTGCACTGACATTGCAATGACATTGCGTTTACATTGCAATGACATTGCAATGAAGTGCGTTGACATTGTCCATTCTATTTCGAGCTGTACTGTAGATACAAATGCCACTTCACCGGGTCTGTTGTAGATACAAGTGCCTAACTTTACCCGGAATACTTGGTCTATTGTAGATACAAATGCCTAACTTTACCCGGAATACTTGGTCTATTGTAGATACAAATGCCTAACTTTACCCGGAATACTTGGTCTGTTGTACATACAAATGCCTAACTTACCCAGAATACTTGGTCTGTTGTAGATACAACTGCCTGACTTAACCTGAAATACTTGGTCTGTTGTAGATACAAATGCCTAACTTAACCTGAAATACTTGGTCTGTTGTAGATACAAATGCCACTTCACCGGGTCTGTTGTAGATACAAGTGCCTAACTTTACCCGGAATACTTGGTCTATTGTAGATACAAATGCCTAACTTAACCCGGAATACTTGGTTATGTTGTAGATACAAATGCCTAACTTTACTCGGAATACTTGGTCTGTTGTAGATACAAATGCCACTTCACCGGGTCTGTTGTAGATACAAGTGCCTAACTTACCCGGAATACTTGGTCTATTGTAGATACAAATGCCTAACTTAACCCGGAATACTTGGTCTGTTGTAGATACAAATGCCTAACTTTACTCGGAATACTTGGTCTGTTGTAGATACAAATGCCACTTCACCGGGTCTGTTGTAGATACAAGTGCCTAACTTTGCCCGGAATACTTGGTCTATTGTAGATACAAATGCCTAACTTTACCCGGAATACTTGGTCTGTTGTAGATACAAATGCCTAACTTTACCCGGAATACTTGGTCTGTTGTAGATACAAATGCCTAACTTTACCCAGAATACATGCCTAACTTGACCCGAAATATTTGGTCTGTTGTAGATACAAATGCCTACTTCACCGGGTCTGTTGTAGTTACAAGTGCCTAACTTTACCCGGAATATTTGGGCTGTTGTAGATACAAATGACTAACTTTACTCGGAAATGCCTACCTTTACCCGGAATACTTGGTCTGTTGTAGATACAAATGCCTAAATTTACCCGGAACACTATTGGTCTGTTGTAGATACAGACCAAGACCTGTTGTAGATACAAATGCCTAACTTTACCTGGAATACTTGGTCTGTTGTAGATACAAATGGTACTTGGTACTCGGAATACTTGGTCTGTTGTCCATACAAATGCCTAACTTTACCCGAATACTTGGTCTGTTGTAGATACAAATGCCTAACTTTACCCAGAATACTTGGTCTAATTGTAGATACAAATGCCTAACTTTACCTAGAATACTTGGTCTGTTGTAGATACAACTGCCTGACTTAACCTGAAATACTTGGTCTGTTGTAGATACAAATGCCTAACTTAACCTGAAATACTTGGGTCTATTGTAGATACAAATGCCTAACTTTACCCGGAATACTTGGTCTATTGTAGATACAAATGCCTAACTTTACCCGGAATACTTGGTCTGTTGTACATACAAATGCCTAACTTACCCAGAATACTTGGTCTGTTGTAGATACAACTGCCTGACTTAACCTGAAATACTTGGTCTGTTGTAGATACAAATGCCTAACTTTACCCGAAATATTTGGTCTGTTGTAGATACAAATGCCTACTTCACCTTCTACTTCTGTTGTAGTTACAAGTGCCTAACTTTACTCGGAATACTTGGTCTTGTATCTTACTATAAATCTTCAACCGGTCTGTTGTCCATACAAATGCCTAACTTTACCCGGAATACTTGGTCTGTTGTAGATACAAATGCCTAACTTTACCCAGAATACTTGACTGTTGTAGATACAAATGCCTAACTTTACCAAGAATACTTGGTCTATTGTAGATACAAATGCCTAACTTTACCCAGAATACTTGGTCTGTTGTAGATACAACTGCCTGACTTAACCTGAAATACTTGGTCTGTTGTAGATACAAATGCCACTTCACCGGGTCTGTTGAAGATACAAGTGCCTAACTTTACCCGGAATACTTGGTCTATTGTAGATACAAATGCCTAACTTTACCCGGAATACTTGGTCTGTTGTAGATACAAATGCCTAACTTAACCTGAAATACTTGGTCTGTTGTAGATACAAATGCCACTTCACCGGGTCTGTTGTAGATTCAAATGCCTAACTTTACCAGGAATACTTGGTCTGTTGTAGATACAAATGCCTAACTTTACCCGGAATACTTGGTCTGTTGTAGATACAAATGCCTAACTTAACCTGAAATATTTGGTCTGTTGTAGATACAAATGCCTACTTCACCTTCTACTTCTGTTGTAGTTACAAGTGCCTAACTTTACTCGGAATACTTGGTCTTGTATCTTACTATAAATCTTCAACCGGTCTGTTGTCCATACAAATGCCTAACTTTACCCGGAATACTTGGTCTGTTGTAGATACAAATGCCTAACTTTACCCAGAATACTTGATCTGTTGTAGATACAAATGCCTAACTTTACTCGGAATACTTCGCCTGTTATAGATACAAATGCCTAACTTGACCCAAAATATTTGGTCTGTTGTAGATACAAATGCCTACTTCACCGGGTCTGTTGTAGATACAAATGCCTACCTTTACCCGGAATACTTGGTCTATTGTAGATACAAATGCCTAACTTTACCCGGAATACTTGGTCTGTTGTACATACAAATGCCTAACTTACCCAGAATACTTGGTCTGTTGTAGATACAACTGCCTGACTTAACCTGAAATACTTGGTCTGTTGTAGATACAAATGCCTAACTTACCCAGAATACTTGGTCTGTTGTAGATACAAATGCCTAACTTTACCCGGAATACTTGGTCTGTTGTAGATACAAATGCCTAACTTTACCAAGAATACTTGGTCTAATTGTAGATACAAATGCCTAACTTTACCCAGAATACTTGGTCTGTTGTAGATACAACTGCCTGACTTTACCCGAATACTTGGTCTGTTGTAGATACAAATGCCTAACTTAACCTGAAATACTTGGTCTGTTGTACAGTACAGCTCGAAATAGAATGGACACTGTCATTGCAATGACATTGCAATGATATTGCACTGACATTGCAATGACATTGCAATGATGCCTTGAGATGTGACCCGATTAGTGCAGTCATTGCAATGTCATTGCACTGACATTGCAATGACATTGCGTTTACATTGCAATGACATTGCAATGAAGTGCGTTGACATTGTCCATTCTATTTCGAGCTGTACTGTAGATACAAATGCCACTTCACCGGGTCTGTTGTAGATACAAGTGCCTAACTTTACCCGGAATACTTGGTCTATTGTAGATACAAATGCCTAACTTTACCCGGAATACTTGGTCTATTGTAGATACAAATGCCTAACTTTACCCGGAATACTTGGTCTGTTGTACATACAAATGCCTAACTTACCCAGAATACTTGGTCTGTTGTAGATACAACTGCCTGACTTAACCTGAAATACTTGGTCTGTTGTAGATACAAATGCCTAACTTAACCTGAAATATTTGGTCTGTTGTAGATACAAATGCCACTTCACCGGGTCTGTTGTAGATACAAGTGCCTAACTTTACCCGGAATACTTGGTCTATTGTAGATACAAATGCCTAACTTAACCCGGAATACTTGGTTATGTTGTAGATACAAATGCCTAACTTTACTCGGAATACTTGGTCTGTTGTAGATACAAATGTCACTTCACCGGGTCTGTTGTAGATACAAGTGCCTAACTTACCCGGAATACTTGGTCTATTGTAGATACAAATGCCTAACTTAACCCGGAATACTTGGTCTGTTGTAGATACAAATGCCTAACTTTACTCGGAATACTTGGTCTGTTGTAGATACAAATGCCACTTCACCGGGTCTGTTGTAGATACAAGTGCCTAACTTTGCCCGGAATACTTGGTCTATTGTAGATACAAATGCCTAACTTTACCCGGAATACTTGGTCTGTTTTAGATACAAATGCCTAACTTTACCCGGAATACTTGGTCTGTTGTAGATACAAATGCCTAACTTTACCCAGAATACATGCCTAACTTGACCCGAAATATTTGGTCTGTTGTAGATACAAATGCCTACTTCACCGGGTCTGTTGTAGTTACAAGTGCCTAACTTTACCCGGAATATTTGGGCTGTTGTAGATACAAATGACTAACTTTACTCGGAAATGCCTACCTTTACCCGGAATACTTGGTCGTTGTAGATACAAATGCCTAAATTTACCCGGAACACTATTGGTCTGTTGTAGATACAGACCAAGACCTGTTGTAGATACAAATGCCTAACTTTACCTGGAATACTTGGTCTGTTGTAGATTCAAATGCCTAACTTTACCAGGAATACTTGGTCTGTTGTAGATACAAATGCCTAACTTTACCCGGAATACTTGGTCTGTTGTAGATACAAATGCCTAACTTTACCTGGAATACTTGGTTTGTTGTAGATACAAATGCCTAACTTTACCCGGAATACTTGGTCTGTTGTAGATACAAATGCCTAACTTTACTCAGAATACTTGGTTTGTTGTAGATACAAATGCCTAACTTTACCCGGAACACTTGGTCTGTTGTAGATACAGACCAAGACCTGTTGTACATACAAATGCCTAACTTTACCCGGAATACTTGGTCTGATGTAGATACAAATGCCTAACTTTACCTGGAATACTTGGGCTGTTGTAGATACAAATTCGTTACTTTACTCGGAATACTTTGTCTTGTGTAGATACAAATGCCTAACTTTACCCAGAATACATTAATTTGCATGAAATATCGAGAAAATAATGAGAGGTGTGTTAAAGTTTATTCCAGTGAAATTGGTTAACAATTGGCTCCAAAAAGCTTACCTGCTTTATCCCTATCCTTAAGCGTGCCCAGTTGGCTTTTGTTGCACCCCATATCAATCCATGTTTACCTATCATGGACTCTAACGGTGTTACCAAGGTAATAACATGTCCTCCTGATGCGCAGAGATTAAGGCAAGATTGGTAGCACCGGGGACCTTGTGTGTCCAATACCACATCAAATCTGTTATAAATATATGGCAATCATTTTAAAGCCCAGAGAATGTTCTATAGGGGAAAGTGGGTGAATGGCAAACACCTTTTGTCTGATGCTTATTAATACAAAACAATCAACTAATGGGAAGACTTCTATATCTCAGAAGAAAGCCCATGTTACATCTGAACTTTCACAAAATTTGGTAATTACAACTTTACCCAATATGATGTTGTTATAAGACTAAGAGGAAATCAAAATGGTGACCATTCGCTAATAGCAAATGTTAATTTTCAATGGCAACTCGTAACAGAAGATATCAAAAATTACATTCTTTGCATGGCCAAACCTATATCGGTTTCCACCATCAATCAGTAAAGACATCTGTTTAGATTATTTCAAGAAGCTGGTTTCCTTCTTATTTTCTTTATATCTCTTTTCCTTTGTTCCCAATTATCATCATTCCTGGGTATAATTATGCATTCTAACTCTCATAAGTCTCACTGTCAATCCTACCTTTGTTGATCTTGTAATACAGTTTCAAAGTTTTCCTTGGTATAATCTACTACTTCATCCGCACCAAGTCTCTTCACCAACTCCACACCTCTCCTACTACATGTTGTGGTCACATGACCTCCCCAGGCTTTCACTAACTGTATAGCGAAGCTTCCTACTCCACCAGTCCCTCCTAATATTAATACTCTAAAATACAAACAAAAATATGATTACATTTCTAGGGGACAGACATATCATGTGAAATATAGTTAAAATCAAATGTTGGCATTCTGGTTAGATTGGGAAAAGACCAAATATACCTACCGTACTGACGCATGTATAGTCCCATACTTGATTTAAGTCCCACTCCCTAATTGAGCTTATATCTCAGACTAGGAAGGGCACCCGTCTTAAGACCCAGGGGTAAAAAGTAGTGTACAAGTCTTAGAAAAATTACTTTCAGTAACTCAGCCAGACACAAACATCATTGAACTTTATTAAAAGTATAGGCATGAGTTATCCCTGTGCAATTTCTATTACGTGACACGGATCATTCTATACGTGCGTATAACGGGTACCCGTATCATCCCGCACTCCGTGATAATGGTCTGGGAGTAAAAATCATCCCCGCAATAACCAGAGTGCATAAAACCAAGTGTAGCGTTCAATTTAACTGGCGTAGGATCTCCAAATGCGACACACTTTTGAAGATTTGCACAAATATGTAGCAAAAACTGACGCAAAAAGATTCCCTACTTGATATTTGATCACGTACCATCAAAGCCAAACCAACAAAGATAGAGTTTCATCTTCAAATAACTAGAAAAAGTATGATAAATCCTGAAGTAACGGCAGTTAATATTTCGTTTTTGTCAGAGTCTAAATCCACATTGCTTTACACTTACGTGCGCAGCATTTTTTCTGTCTGTTTAAAATTAATAAAATGGCGGATTCTGCGCAAGTCGGAAAATGTTATAATCATGATGTCACTTTTGATGCTAGTCTTGTTTTAATGCCACAGAGTGTTACGAAAAGGAGCCAATAAAAATGACTTGGAATCAAACTAGTGGTGCACCACGGACACAAGGAATCATAACAAAATGGCGAGCGATCGTAAGAAGATGTAAACAATTATGAAATCCATCGTGACTCGTGAGCGAAATAATGCCTGTATTTCCTTGTGTTTTGTTACTAAAATTTGTTAGTTCAAATTGTCAAATTTTCATGCACACATGGGCACCCGATTTAAGTCCCACCCCCTAATTTACGTATATTTTGGGGTAAAAAAGGGTGGGACTATACACGAATCAGTACGGTATATTTAATGGCCTATTCCATATGAAATCCATACACTCCTTTAGAAGACACAACCTCTATCTTCCCTACAGGGATATGTAGATTTCAAATGGAGTCACCCCATGCAGGTAACCCAATTTGAAATTCAAACTCCCTGTGGGGAATATAAAGGTCGTGTATTCCATTGGGGAGTATGGATTTCAAATGGAATAGCCCAATTAGACAACAACAAAAATAAGAAATGGTGTGAATAAACCTGCATGATTGGCAAGCAACTGAATTTCTTCGATTTCCTTGTGAATATACAAAAAAATAATTCAAAAGGAGAAATGGATCCCAAATTGTATTATCAAAGGTTTAAGATTTACTTGTATCACAATATGTTGTTCTCACATGATCATTCCATTTAACCCATTTTCTAAAATCTCCAAAGTTGCCAACAATTGCACACAATTTCCCAGGTTTTTTTTTAAAATCCCCATAGTGGCATTACATTTTTTAAATGTTTCCACAATTGTGGTAAGTTACCAACAATTGCACAAAATGTCCTAACATGTCACATTTGTATAATTTACCACAATGTGGGGGGAATTTTGTAAATTTTGCGCAATGTAAGGCATTTGTCTTCCCCTGTCATATAATGTCACAGATCGTACCTTTTGCCCTTTGTCTTCTTTGCATTGAGTATCATAGATTTCACCAGTGATGTCCATACACTCAATGCTGCATAGGGTAATGAAGCTGCTTCAATATGTGATAAATTGCTTGGTTTAATGGAGATCTCATACTCGTTGATAATGACATACTCGGCTAAGGTACCTTCAGAACGCCACACTGGAATTGAAGCCCACACCTAATGTTGAATCCAGGTATAAATTAGAAATAATTAGAAAGAAGATCATATACTTATGAATAGGTCACCGACATGGAATATATATCATGAGCAGTATTACTATAGTTTAATCAGTTCCAAATCGTTGAGAAATATTCGGTTTTCAAACGTGCCTGATTTCTGCCATACGCATGCAGCTTTGACCAAATGCATGCGTCACACATTATATGCACTTGCGTTAATGTGCGCCTACATCTTTCTGTATTCATTCCCTGCTGTAAGGAGGCTCGCCAATTTGGAGCTGATCAAACTATAGCTTTTAAACTCAAACCAACATGTACCTATAATTTCAAAGACGATCTTTTGATGGTATAATTCATAGATTTAAAAATTCAATCATGTTATTTTCATCTTAAAGTTACAGAAATTGATACAATCACATACCTCATCTCCAATTTTGACTTTCTTGACATCTTTGCCTATCTTCACAACCACACCAGATACATCATGGCCGGGAACCAAGGGAAACTCTTCCCCGTCTCCAGCGGGCTCCTGAAGTAATCAAATCATCAAGTAAAAAACTTGAAACATTGTATGAAATTATAATATTAAAATTGTGATCTCATGAGTGCAGAGTAAGTGGCGTAGCTAGGATTAAGATATTTTGTTATGAACCGACAAAAGTTAGGGAGCACATCAAAACTCGACCGTCCGGCAACCGTCGGTTCCGCGGGGTTCCGTGCGGTTGCAGCCTGTTTCTATTGTTCTAAACAATGATATGCAGTCCAACCGGTGGTTGCCGCGCGGTCAAGTTTTGACATGCTCCCTTAGTGAACATGCTAGCGGAGTGAATGAAGTGATCAGAGAGCAAAATAATGGATGGGGTCCAGGCCCTACCGCTGTAGTGGAGATCCGTTCATGAAGCGGAGTACCCGGAAGCTCTAGCCTGTTTAGATGCTGCAGGAGGGCCAATTTAAGCTATATTTTTGGAACGTACATATCAAAAAACTTTTGTTCAATTGTTGAAAAAATGCGATCTGATTTACAACCAGACAATTTAAACTTAAAGGCATACTATGTGATCTTTTCCAGGGGGCGCCCTCTATTCTTGATTTCTTTTTGAAAGTAGATTTTCTTGCAGATTTAAATTTCTGATCATAAATCATGAATATCTTCTGAGTTACAGAGCAATACGGTTCCTAATTACTTCAAAATCATGGTTTTTAGAGTGAAAATAGAGTATAGAAAAGCTGGAAAACTTTCAACCTTTGATTTAGCGAATTCGCCTCCTCTGCCCGCGCCGGAAGGTCTCCCTGACTTTGCTATACCTGCTTTCTTTGAACCTTTTCCACTTCTTTTAGGAGCCATGGTGAGATATTGTATCAAGAATTTGACACTCGGTGTTGAGTGAGTGATTGATCACACCGTGCAGGCCTCTCTATTTGTCTTAACACTTTCGACGCGGCTATCGGTTTTACCAATTAATACAAAAAACAGATTTCTCAGAATCCTTTCCCAACTATCAAGGTCTATCTCAAGGACTACTGAACCAATACTAGGAATGTTTGTTCTTATTTTAATGCATTTCTCATGGTAATTCCAAATATGGTAATGCAATTCTATATTTTGGACATTTTTGAAACATTTTGTGACATTTTGTAATGTCGTCTGCAGATGCCTGCCGTGTGGAAAGTGTTAATAATCTATGGTCAAACAAGCACAGCATGTTTGTTGGTTTAACCCTAACACTCCCGGTGGATTTTCCAACGAAATTTTTTTCAAGCAAAAAAAGCACACACAACAAGAGGTGCCACGCCCCGGGGTTTGAACCCACGACCTCTCGGTTGACAGTCTAATGCTCTACCAACTGAGCCACGGGGGAAGCTATGTAGCCCGGGCCATTATTTCACCCAAAAACCTCAGCGCCAGGTGGAACCGACAGGCTGGGAAATGGGATTTCATGGGGTACGGGGCTGTAAGGGTTAAAGCTACCTGGGGTACAATATAGCTCCCAGGCGAGGAATGCAAGGATTTATACGGCTAATAGGATCACGTTGGTTTTGGGAAAAGCTGGAAAACTTTCAACCTTTGATTTATCAAACTCGACCAATGGGACTGTGTCGTGCCGACTCCGAGTATCACAAGCCTGTATCTTGTCAGCAGGGCTGTTTGAACTGAACCGCAGTTGGTTCTCAAATGAAGGATTATTGATATCAATATTGGAGGGGGGACATGGCCCCACAGGTCACAATATAAGTCACCCCACCCCCACCACTCTAACACAATCCTGGATACACCCCTGCATTCAATACCAAGATAACACCAAAATGGCATTGTGTTTTGCTATTTTTCTGAGTCTTATAGCTTACATGGCTCTTTCTTCCCCCTCCCCCAACCACTATTCCTATAGTTTAATCAGTTCCAAATTGGCGAGAAATATGCGTTTTTTATCGTTCCGTGTGGAAGGAAAAAGTGATCCAAGCGTATGTGTGCTATTTTGGCAAGCGTCACACATAAAATTCATACTGCGCAATGTTGCGTCATGTGAGCGTTTTTTCGTCCACGCTCTTCTGAATTCATTTTCTGCTGCAAGTAGGTTTGCCAATTTGGAACTGACTGAACTACATACCCTATAAATAGCACTTACACCCTTAGCCATTCTCAATCTATTGTACATCTCTTTGCCACATCCTTCGCTCACAGACAGATCCACAGGATTCAAGGATGCTGCTTTGACCCGCACCAGTACATCACTGCGCTGCTTAAGCCGTGGCAAACTGATCTTATCACTGCTCAATACTATGTTATCATTGCCGCCATATTTGGTGATGATAACAGCTTTCATTTTCTTCCCTGCTCCAGTATGTTTTGGTTTTTTGTTGGCTTTCTCGTTAGCTTCTGCTAGTTCTTTGATGAATAAGACTACAGCCAGAATGGCAGAGATCAATGTCAGTGTGCCCCTGTTAACTTTGAGAGACATCAAGACAAATGATTAAGTGGTTTATAGAATGACCAATGCGGACAAAGTACAAAATGTCACTGCACTGAGTGAACACTTTCCCAATGATCCAGTGCATAATTTTGTTTTGCGTATTTTGACACCTCGATTGTTGAGATACGATCTTGCGGAGTGGAGTTATTGCCATTTCAATGGTCGTAGGTCCAGTTTCAAAAGTGACAATCATCCCTATAGACAATAGATGCAAGTTTGAATTTATTGTTTTTAATGATCAGGTTTTATGCTTTACACCAGTGGTGGACAACCTACGGCCCGCGGGCCGCATGCGGCTCGCCAGGTGTTTTTTTGTGGCCCGCCAAATGACTCAAGAAAAAGAATCAATCTATTTTACAGCATCACAAAAACAAGCTATATCTGCTCAGCATTCATCGGCATAAATGATGTTCCTCAGCGTGCGTATTTTCCCCATTAATTGTCATTTGTACTGTATTGAGATTACGTTTTCGTGAAGATAGATTATCAAGCACACACACCTATTATTAGTGGCGTAACCGTAGAGGGGGGGGGGGGCGGCGATGGGGGGGACGATCGATCGCATGTCTCTCAAAAATGGAATATTAGTTGGTAGAAGCTTGTTTAAAGCAGAAGAAATGTACCTGAATTATAGCCAAAATAAATGTTAAGTCAAAGATTTTCACGCGTTACGCGCGCATTTCTTTCGTCGCTAAAGTCATGTTAGTTCACTTTCATTTCTTGCCCCCATATAACAAAAATACTAGTTACGCCGCTGCCTATTATTGCTTGGAAGTCTTCGGAATCAAAGGTTTGAAATCAACAGCAGGTCATTGCTGGAAAATTTGGTCAGGTGCGGCCCATTCAATTGTTTTACTCCTTAAATCTGGCCCATTCATTCATTTTTTTACACACATGTACAAAAATGCAACATACACTCAGAAATGAAGATAATGTGTTCCTTTCACAACACAGATTTATTGTTCTCATTAAACTTCAACTTTGTCATGACTTTACCTTTGTCTTCAGTACTTTATGTGTCCACTATCATTGTCCCCAACAGCGTGTGTAAAGCAAACCTGATCATCATGATCATTGATAACAGTAATGCAAACATGCTTCTATAGGGACGATTGTCACTTTTGAAACTGCACCTACGTCCATTGAAATGACAATAACTCCACTCCAAAACATCGTATCTCAACAATCGAGGTGTCAAAATATGCAGAACAAAATTATGCACTGGATCATTGGCTTTGATTAATTTATACCCTTTCGGACCATTAAATATTGGATCATGTGTAAGGTGTTTCAATACTTTTTGTGAGGAGTTTAGATACATTGTGTTGCATAAATATAACACACTTCTGAGTGGAATGGTTTTCAGAAACAACAGAAAATTGATGGACCATAAGTCAGGCATTATAATTTCAGTCCATAGAAACTGACAAGAGAGACAATAAATAAAGGAAAAATTGATCAAATCAATCATCATAAAGAAAACAAATTGTCATAAATTATGGACCACTTTGCCGCCCCTTATCATTATAATATTATGTAGGGCTAATTGATCACATATTAATATCAAAACATTATGAGCAAGATAAGGGTGCTATATCTTGCTAGACGTCCCGTACGGAATAAACCGTGTACTACGACAACACATTTTAATTGATATGAAGCATGTGCACATCAGTTACGGGACGTCTAGCAAGACATTGCAGATCGATAAGGGTATGTAAGATAAATGAATGCACTATAAAAGAACAGCTTAGATGCTTTTGGTTCCGTTAAAGGTATATTATCAGTCAGGGCAAATTTCCAAAAACGGCAACCTGTCGAATATGGCAGCATACTGCCGGATCCGGCAATATTGCTTTTTTTTGCCATTGGTTATTTTTGTGAATTGAGAACCTACTTTTGCATGTTCAGTAAGGTGGTTTTATAAGTTAAATAGGTCAAAATGATAACCATTTATCATATAACATAAATTGCAAAATTGGTGGTATTTATTTTTGTGACTTTGAATCAGCAATATGTTCACGAAATTAAATAGATCGCAAAATTAAGTAGTTTTTTGCCTCTAGCGTCTTTATTTTAAGTTGGGTGATCAAATAAGTTGATAAATCATGATGAAAAAATAATTCCCTAAGTTTTGACCAAAGCTCATAAATTTTGACAGTGAGGTTTTATATGTTTTAAAGCAAAATGCTTAATTAATTAATTAAGAACTAATTAATTATCAATTGCCTCTTAAACAACCTTTCAATACTTATTTTTATTCTTCTTTATTCGACGTGACTTATACATCAATGTTTTAAAATTAAATATCAAAATTAAATATCTTAAGACCATTTTTGACCAAAAATATAATTAATTATGACTAAATTAATTAATTAAGCATTTTGCTTTAAAACATATAAAACCTCACTGTCAAAATTTATGAGCTTTGGTCAAAACTTAGGGAATTATTTTCTCATCATGATTCATCAACTTATTTGATCCCCCAACTTAAAATAAAGACGCTAGAGGCAAAAAACGACTTAATTTTGCGATCTATTTAATTTCGCGAACATATTGCTGGCTCTAAGTCACGAAATTAAATACCACAAATTTTGCAATTTATGTTATATGATAATTGGTTATCATTTTGACTTAATTAAATTATAAAACGACCTTACTGAACATGCAGAAGTAGGTTCTTAATTCACAAAAATAACCAATGGCAAAAAAAGCAATATTGCCGGATCTGGCAGTATGCTGCCAGATTCGACAGGTTGCCGTTTTTGGAAATTTGCCCTGACTGATTATGCAATCTTTCCAGGGATCGCCACCCTCTATCCTAAAAAAAATTGAAGCAGATTTCCTTGCAGATTTACATTTCTGATCATAAATCGTAAATACATTCAAGTTACAGGCGATATGATTCCTAATTACTTCAAAATCATGGTTTTAGAGTGGAAATAAACTTTACCCCAACAGTTTTACACCCTGAGTCCCTGACAGTTTATTTTCACTCAAAATTCACTCTAAAACCATGATTTTGAGGTAATTAGGAATCGTATCGCTCTGTAACTCGGAATATATTTATGATTTATGATCAAAAATATAAATCTGCAAGAAAATCTGCTTCCCCAAAAAAATTGAGGATTGAGGGCATCTCCTGGAAAAGATCACATAATATACCTTTAAAGACAAGGACAGTAAAGGTGTTAACTTTTACCATTTTGTTTTCAAAATGTGTATGTTTTAAAAAAAGGAATAAAGTGCATTTTATATCTGTCTTTGGTGAACCTTTTTATCAAGGCACTCGGTTAATACTTTTGTCCACAAGACTCCTACCTAACACATGCATAAGAGCAAAAAATGTGTCAATTTTGAAAATGTGAGTACATTTATAACGTAATTGGGAATAAAAGAACTGTTTCTAGTTTACACTGGAGTAACAATATCTATCTACCTTACCTATGCTTTGAACATGTTGAATTGATTATGATATGGTCAACATTTGTATAACAATACAGAATTCTTGCAAGGTTTGTTGGAGGGATATTCAAATATAAAAAAATGGAATATGAGCAGTATCAATTGCCAACATTTTTTCTTTTTTTCCCCTTTTATAAACTTAAAAAAAGAAGAAGTTTCAAACTTCAAATTTGTTTTGAAATCAAGATGGCTTCTTTTCAATATTGCAGTTTTGTACTCACTCTGTATAAAAGTAGTTCAATTATCAAGCAATGGGTGTCAATCCTGTGGGGACAGGATCAGGAACTACATGTTTTTTGATAATGCAGTCATTCATTTTTTGACAATTTGCCTAACAAAACATTCAATTCAGCGTCATAATGATATAGTCAATGCAAGATACATGTATCAAACACTTCAATTACCACCTACCTGGAAGTTCACTGATATTAAAAGCAAAATCATTGGGGACAAGTAGAAAGAATACTACTGCCAAAATGATGAAAATCACAGATAGTTTAGGCATTGTAAACTACTTCCACTTGATTATTCCAGCCTGAAAGACAACAAATACACAGGAATCATTCACATTACAGATTGTTAAGATCAATATGACACTTGAGAATATCAGCTATCTCTCAGTAACAAATTGATGACAAAAATAACATATACCAATTTAGTCTCATGGTGCGAATCTTTTACTCAATACCTAAAACTTTGCCCAGTGCCATCCAAATTTGTCAATGGCATTATGGGGTGTTTATCCGCAAACAAACAAAACAGGGTATATGTGACGCGATCAAGAGATGAGTCGGATGTCGGGGAATCCCAAATTGAGATATAGCCAATTCAAAATGGCAGCTTACATAAGTTTAGTGATGGAAATTCATGTATACAATTTGACATAACTTTTGAACAAAACGTCGTATCGACATGGGGTTTTCAGTTTCTGAAAGCTCTAGGTGTCTTCTTTACAACTGTATTAAAAACTCATTTTCGACCAGGGTCGACATCCGACTCATTCCTCTTGATCGCGTCACATATTAGCATAAAGCAGTACCATACCAAAAGAGGCGCAAGTATAAGCATGAAAGAGGGAAGACAACTTTCATTTAAGATCCAACCTTGATGTTTAAAATGTCCTTTTATTTGACCGCTTGCTTGAATTTCCCAAAATCAACATAGGGGAAAAAATACCAAACACTGTGTTTCTAGGATTCGTAGTTTGTATAGAATACCTCATGTATGTATAACCCAATCCCGAGCCGAACTGCCGGGACGTTCAAATTGCCGATGTACGTCCCAGGGACAGTTGTGTACAGTCCCCGCGGAGCGGGACACCATTTTGTGTAAGTCCCTGCTAACAAAAGTGTACAGTCCCGGCCACTCTTATCCAGGACAAAGTGTACGCCCCGGCTACAGTCCGCAGATCTCCCAATTTCTTTCTGCAACATAACGGGATGCATTTATACAGGGTGTATCAAAAAAAACGCAACACTTTTTGTCGCGAGCTCTCCGATTACGGCAAATCACAAATCACTAAGAAATTTATATATTCTGTTAGATGTACTTATTGGCTATCACATAGTCAAATTACAGCAATATCGATTATTGATTCGCTGAGATATCAACGATACACGTAGACAAGTGCAAAACACGTTTTACATCGTTTATCCTCTATGCCTGATTTTCTTGTCAGGTGAATATTAGCAAGACACTTTAATAACTCATTGTACTTAAATAATTGGAATCAAACTCATCATTCTGAGAAGAAAATGTCATGTTAAAGGTATCAAATGTCTGGCTATTACAGTATCATATCAATATTGATTAAATCTGGCAATAAATTAGTTGATAGTTAATGACAAAACTTGAAAATCCAGATTACAAAGACTGTTTGCAAATCCTCTCTCTCCTTTCCTCTCGTTAATGTCATAAATAAAACAGCATGGCACATTATTCAAAAGATAAACAAATGGAATAGTCCAGTGAAGGTAGTAATTGTCTTGTTGTATGAATCAGTCATTGTTAGTCTGTTATGAATGGGACATTATGGTACTGCTCGACCCTCAAAATACTGTCCTTGTTTTAAGATGCATCGATTATGAACTTTAATTTATGAAAGAACGTACCTATAGACATTATGTGGCGATCATATAGCAATCGGTGGTTCAGAACTTAATTCAAATGGTCGAATGATTATCAGATTACACGATTCAATGATTTTATGTACCACCTTACTCAAACAAAGGAAATTAAGATAAAACATTCCAGACATTATGGTTACATAGTTATTAAACTGTTAACCCATAACACTAATCGGACAGGAAAATCCAAGTTTTTAGAACGAACGATGTAAATCGTGTTTTGCACTTCTCTACTTATACCTTTAATATCTCAGCGAATAAATAACCGATATCGTTGTAATTTAACTATGTGATAGCCAATAAGTAGACCTAACAGAATATATAAGTTTCAGAGTGATTTGTCTTTTACTATGACCGTACAGCTCTCGACAAAAAGTGTTGCGTTCTTTTTGATACACGCTGTATGTATTCCCTATGTGTTTATTAGGCTTATTCAGTAGGGCATCGCATCTCTAGCTTTTTGATAGCAATGCCCAGGGTGTTCATTTGCATTTTTATCCCCCCCCCCCCCACCACCGCTTGTCATGTTCTATAACAGAAACAAAACAACATTCTATATAATCCTATTGACATAGTCACAATCACTTTTATTATGGTAGGTAAGGTATACACAAATTATTAAGATATATATTATAACACAATTGATAAGTCATAGAAAATCTGTGTAGGTCTTCTTCTTTATACATTATCCTGCCTGACATTCGTGAATCGCTGGTTCAAAAATAACCAGTGGCGTAGAAAGGTTTTTCATATTGGTACTTTGGTAAGAACTAATATTGAACCGACAATATCATTCCGACTACAGATGAGCGCGCACAGCACACACAATTTTTGACTTTACACTTATTTTTGCTATGATTAAGGTACATTTTTGCTCTGACAAGCTTGTACCAACAACTATTGCATTTCGGGGACACATGCCTGCATACTTTTGACCATCATAATTTCATGATTCCTCTTGTCAAATGAACTGACAGTGCCTATCTCAACCAACACGACTCAGCCCCCCACCTCCGGCTATGCCACTGAAATACTAACCTTTTTTTGACTCCCCCCCCCCCCCCCAACAAGGGCCTTTTTTCTGATCCCCCTTCTAAGGACCTTCCCCCCCCCCCCCTCATTTTTTCCAACCCCCTCCCACCAAAGTATTTATGAACACTCCCTTAGTGCCAGGCTTACATACGGGATTACGAGTACATTTATACTGTGGCTGATGACCTATTGCTTGTTAACTCCCTATAGCACTTAGCAGCTTATCCGGCTAAACTGGAAGCCCTCTGAAACCTAGTAGACTATGTAGGCCTATACCTTGTATAATTTCAATGTCACACAATCGAACAACACCCTCTGATACTTCCAATCCGAGAACCGACCAAATACGTGTATTGGTCGGTTCTCGGATGTGAGCAGTTTTCGCAAAGGCGAAGTATCAGAGGGTGTTGTTCGATTGTGTGACAGTGAAATACACGGTATACGAAGCAGACTATCTGAAACCTAGAGGTTGTGATTTTTGTACAGGTAACAGACCAGGGATGATCCCCCCTACTCTTAACGATATTAAAGATCTGTAACTTTTAACATGTTCAAGGTGAAGCGTCTGAATACACTGGACCAAATGTGACTCTCCGAACAACAGCGTACTGACACTCACTCTATCGACCTGCACGTTGTACACAGCTCACAGTGAATGGGGTAGAGGAGAAATTCTACAATTAAATCTGATTATCAGCTTAAACCACGGAAAGAGGATCCGATAAACTAACCTAAACTATTAAAGGTATATTATGTGCAGACGAAGGTGGCTACGAACGGCCGTTAATTTTGAATTTCCATTGGTTTCAATGTAACAATGGATTTTGATTATATGACCCCATAAAATTCATCATAGGTTAGAAGAAAAATTTTCCAATCCAAAACCGTTCGGGATGGCTAATCATCCCAATTGTAAATGCTATTTTTTGAATTTAAACCGTTGTTAAGCGGTCGTCCCATTCACTTGATCAGGTAACCTCGTTCGCATATTTTAACCTGAATACTCGTGAATACGCCTATGTCCAGCGTCGTCTGATTATGTGATGTTTCCAGGGAACGCCCTCAACATCGAGAAAAAAAATTGAAAGCAGATTTACATTTCTGATCATAAATCATACATACATTCCAAGTTACAGGGCGATACGATTCTTAATTACTTCAAAATCATGGTTTTAGAGTGAAAATAAACTGTCGGATTATGCACTTATCAATTGTATCCCCGGCCCGGGGGACCCAGGGATAGCGGGGATTAGGGCCGGGACGTACAAATTGCCCATGTGACGTCCCGGGTACAATCGTGTACGGTCCCCGCAGGGCCGGGCACCATTTGTTGTCCCCGCTATAGTCCCGGCCCCCCTTGGCCGGGACAAAGTGTACAGTCCCGGCCACCCATTTCCCAGGACAAAGTATTCACCCGGCTACAGTCCCAAGGTCGCTTATTTCTTTCTGCAACCATAACGGAATACATTTCTATGTGTTCCCTATGCCGTTATCGGGCTTATTTCGTCAAGCGCATCGCATCTCTAGCTTATTTAAAGCAAGCGCCCGGGGTGTACATTTGTGTACCTTAGCGTACGTCCCGCTACACCCCCCGGCTAGCGGGGGAACAGTTTGTACGTCCGCGTACACTCCCCGCATAGCCGGGCATCATTTTTTGTACACTCGTGTACGGTCCCCGCATGGTCCCCGCTATGCCCGGGTCCCCGGGGGCCGGGCTTGCAATTGATAAGTGCATTAACACGACAGTTTATATTTTCACTCTAAATTCACTCTAAAACCATGATTTTGAGGTAATTAGGAATCGTATCGCTCTGTAACTTGGAATGTATGTACTATTTATGATCAGAAATGTAAATCTGCCAAGAAAATCTACTTTCTAAAAAATATCATGAATAGAGGGCGCTCTCTGGAAAAGATCACATAATATGCCTTGTTTAAGTGAGCTTATCATAAAAGCCATCTAGTACTCGATGTAGTTCTAGTACGGGTCTAGTAGTAGTACTCCATGTAGTTCTGTGTTTTATTCTCATTTGCTCAAGCAGTTTTATGGTTTGTCCCCTTTTACAGATTCCCAAAGAGGATCATTTATATAATAATATTAGGCTAATACTCTACAATTCAAGTTCAGGAAGTGATATGAACACTGAATGAATGTCAATACTCACACAACAAGCGTCACGTTTCTTCTCAACCAATTGGTCGTGCTGTTTTATGGTCACAAATGTTATTGGTATTATACTTACATAGGCCTAGCTAACATAAGACCAATATTTATGATAAGACAAACAGGAAATTTTCAGGTTGTATTACATGTGTAGCAGTGTAATGCAGTGTAAGAACTCGCTATCTTGACGAGCAGCTGTTTGTGTTTGTGTTTACAGTTTGGCAGATTGAACTATCCGCGAGGGGACCCATGGACTGTAGCTTGCAACTATTTTAGGGAATACCATACATGTAATCGCTTGTATCATTTATAAATCGATGTTCACGTTATAATAACGTTTTAC
The DNA here is from genome assembly GCA_035610835.1 of Ophiura sarsii. NCBI lineage: Eukaryota > Metazoa > Echinodermata > Ophiuroidea > Amphilepidida > Ophiuridae > Ophiura > Ophiura sarsii. Next base: position 23,649,811 of record CM069443.1, read on the forward strand.
TTCACACATTAAAAAATAATATCAAAAAATGACATAACGTATTTGGACTTGTTCAATCGTCAAGACTCAAGAACAATTTCCAGGGAAGTATTCATAAAGTCGTAAAAGAGACCTCCCCTAATCTTTAATGGAATATACCAATCATTAGTGGACTTTGACCCAATCACCTGCGGCGTGTTCACATGTGACACAGACCGTCGTAGATGGGGATCTCCCATCGTGTAGGCCTATTTAGAAAAGTATTATGTTTGCTGTGAAAACAAAACCCTGGTATTAACAGTATTTGCACGAGAAAGGGGGTCTACCGAGGATGTGACACACTTGGGTTAGAGAGGTTATTTTTATTTCAAAAAGGGGGTTATTGGGTGAGACTGAGAGCACCGGGATGTAAAAAAAATAAGTGAAAGGGAGGGCTGGGCATGTATATTGGACTATCCGCTATTTCCCCCCTGCAAATTAAAGGTGATAGCTTTTTGGGTGGCGGCGCAGCCGTCACTCTATATTAGCATGGGTTTGGGAAAAGTTACACATTTAGGTCTTTCTAGACATGAGGCTGCGATGTTTTTAGTATTTGTCCATATTTTAATATTATTATTTTGTTGTGTAGTCATTATTTTAGTGTCAAAAATGGGAGAAATATGGTTATGTCACATCAGAAAACAGGTTGAACGAGGAAAAACGGTGCAGTATTTCGGAATAATTATGATAATTATGATAATGATGATTAAAATAAAACGGCAATATTATACATTTGTACATCAACAAATTTGATATAGCCCATGTTAAGGTGTGCGATCATTATGGGATATTTTTTAGTATATTGTCCATAATTTAATCTTGGTTTTCACATATAAAAGAAATCTTGTTTCTCGGAAAATATTTGTTAATTTTTTGGGGGCCATAATTTTAAAAAATCTTGTTTCCTATGAAATATTTGTTCATTTTTTTTCTCAAAATGTTGGGCCATAAAAAAAAAAAATCTTGGTTCTCTGATTTGTTTTGTCACAATAAAAATGTGTTTCTCTTTTGTCTCTATTTTAGGGGGTGGATCGCGGAGCGAGAAAGGTTGCAAATTAAGGCCAAACAAAGAAAAAGGTTCGTCTCAAAGCTTGCGCGCGCATTGGTTTTGAAATGCCAAAATACCGCGTCTGAAATGCAGGAAATTGTCAAATCAATTTTTTTTCCCTACAAATTTTTATTTCGGCAGATTTTCCTTTTCTCAAACTTTTACATGACTCGGCTTCATAAAACGCTGCACAATTGTTCTTTACACAACTACATCACAATATTCATTTCAAATAGAAAAAACAATATTAGAAAGTGTCAACGGTTGCAAATAGTAACAGTAAAAATTGACACACAAATAAAAAAAAATGTAAAAAAAAAAGACAAAAAAGACAAAAAACCGCGCGCGTCGCCCGATTTTGAAGCCTTCGCAAGCTTTGAGACAAACCTTTTATTTGTTTGGCCTAAGGTCTTGACAAAATCTTACTTCTCAGAATTTTTTTTATTTATTATTATTATTATTATTTGGACCATAATAAAAAATCTTGTTTCTCGGACAATATTTGTTCATTTTTCATTTTGTTTTCTTCTGTCACACATAACTAATAGCGACCACAAGCCGTATTTATCAATGCTGCTGTATTGTCTCTTTCTATTTGCTGCGCCTCATATCGCCATTTCCTTTTGACCGCCACCTTTCTATTTTAATGGCATTTTTATATAGCTTTAGATTAAAATAACCTCATACTCCAAAATTGTTTGACCAATCAACATTCCGGAATTCCTTTACCATACCACTGCATGTCTTCAATGGGAAGGAACCAGTAGCGTAGCCAGTGGGTTTTCACACCGGTATGGGGACGCAACGCCTCTAACCCCCCCCCCCCCCCCTCGTCATTTTCTTACTCGACGGCAAATCAAAAGGAAAAGGAAAAACCTGGCTACGCCACCGGGTTCAAACGGGTGTTCACCGGGAAAAAATACCCTTCGTCCCCACTGACAAGTGATCTGCTACGTCTTTAATGGGAACTCTGAAGCACGACACCCTATACACAGTGATGAATAAGAATGGTAGGCCATTCCAATGATCTTAGCCAACATTTCAATTGCATTCAAGATGTAGAAATACAATTGTTTTGTATGCATTTTCTACCAAAACCGGAGTCAATTAGGACTTGGGGTATGGACTTCAATCTGAACAGCGTGAAACGTTAGGAATAGGTCCTCCCCAACCCCATTGGTAAAAATTACAATTTCAGCCCAATTTTTAATTGACAAATTAGATTAAAGGCCCAGGCATAAGAATGACAAGATGGGGAGGCGTGGGAGTACCTATGGGAGTATAGGAATAAATGACTACATTATTTAGAACCGAATTGCGTACCTTCTTTTTTATTTACTTTTCTTTATTTACTGTTAGATTAACTTTAAAAAAATTATACTTTTACACACCTTCTGAAAATATGAATATATAACTATAAATAAAGTCATGTCTTTTGGATAATCCCAGAAATATAGTAGTTTTACAAATATAAGACTTTGTATAAAAGTATTTGGATGCAAAAATACATACATACATCCGAGACGATAGAGACGAATATATCGTCTCAGCATACATAAACATCTATATACAATTCTCCCTGCAGCACAGCTTCTCATGCGTTTTAAGAAAATAAATGATAAAATTCACAATAAATCAACAGATTCAAATCGTTTATAGGTCTACAGGAAACAAAATCAGTATTGAAAGATCCCAAGTATGCTTTTCCTGATTTTGCAGCAACATTTGTAAAGTGAGGGGTTGATGATGGGGGCAAGTTTGGCATCAAAATAATTCTAAAAAAATTGCCATATTTGAATATGCTAATGCTGTCGCTATGCAATTTTACAAACATCATAATTTGAGAAAGACTGCTCATTTTAAGAGTGAGGTTTTGGCTCATTTCAGAGTGATTTTCCACTCTTTTTAGAGTGATTTCCACTCTTTTCAGAGTGATTGTTACTCTGAAAAGAGTGGAAATCACTTTGAAAGGGTGACATTCATTCCAAAAAGCGCTGTCCTTCCTAGAGCTCTCAAGAGAGAATTTTCAATCTTTCACATTTAGTTGGGTGAAAGAGCCGATTCATTCCTACATGATATTCTTTATTTTTACAAAGTTATATCTGCAAATCAATTATTGTACATTTTAAATACTTTATCAAATAAAAGTCACATTTTACTCATGAACCTCATAAATAAAGCAATTAGCTAATTTTAGCTTTGTTTTCACAATGCATTTGCTTGTTACTATTATACCCCTCAGCCCCAGCTTCCACTATAACACACCTCATTTAAAATTAGAATAGATAATAATATGTTTTTTTCTTTAACAGATATATGTTTTTGGGTTTTTTTTTCAATAGATATATGTTTTTTGTTTATTTCAATAGATATATGTTTGTTTTGTTTTTTCAATAGATATACAGTTGTTTGTTGTTAAATATAATATATTAACTCACCATGTAAATAATGTTTTTGGAAATAATGGGCATCGTGCTTTAATAACAACAAGAGTAGTTATATGTTTATGTATTTACCTATTCTCCAAAGACATTACCACACTGTATTCTCCCATAACATTTGTCCCATTCAGGATTTGTTAAAACTCTCTAAGTAGTTTACCACCACCAAATGCTTCATCTAAATGCACTTATCAATTGCAACCCCGGCCCAGGATTTGGGCCAGGATGTACAAATTGCCAATGTGAAGTCCCCGGCAGTGTTGTACGTACCCCACATTCTTTGTATGTCCCTGCTACAGTCACCTTATAGTCGGGACAAAGTGTGCACCACCAGTACACCCCCCCCCCCCCCCCCCCCCTGCATAGCCAGGCAACATTTTTTGTACATCCCCGCTATACAGTCCCCACGCCACCGAGTCCCAGGGTTGCAATTGAAGTGCATTATAACTACATGTAATATAAGTTTATATTTATTATAATCATCTTCCACTTGTATTTTATGTGAACTGCAACATTTTGTTTGGACATGACAACAAATATCATTCCAAGATAGATATTAGAGCAATAATGCAAATCCAAGTCAAATAACCAAAAATATTTGTTACAGTGGCGTTGCCAGAGGGGGGGGGGGGGGGGGGGGGGCTAGGGGGCGACCCCCCCCCCCCCCTCGATATTGACGTCATGTCGGTTAAGATTGGCACTGTCGGTTCCTTTGACCAAAGGAATCATGGAATTATGATGGTGAAAAGTACACAGAAGAAAATTGTTCGTGCACTGCGCGCGCATATGTCTTTCCAAAATGCAATATTCTTTGGTACAAGCTTATTTAGAGCCAAAAATGTAGCTCAATCATGCAAAAAATAGGTGTAAGCGCTACGCGAAAATTTCTTGACTCACAAAAATCTTGTCGGTTCATTTGCATTTCTCGCCCCCCAATATGAATAACCTAGCTACGCCACTGATTTGTTATGACCCAGTGACGATATGTGGGCCATTCACAGCCACTTCGTTCAACAAAGTAATTGTGTACACCTATGCCATCACATGCCGGCCACATGGCCATTCTTTTGGATGGTTGTCTAATGGTAAATCACTCTGCAAGTTATCAGGCGTATTTGTTCACTTGCCTCAATTTCTTGCCTTTGAATGGCTTTTGCATTTCCGTACTTGATCCTCTCGACAGTGTGTCCCGAAAAACCGGAGAGCTTATAACTAAATATGTAGGAAACATAGCAGCTTCATATTTAGGGATGTGAAAGTAAATATACTTGACATAAATTGGTGACATTATGAGACCAATCAGAAGTAAGGTTTTTGAAATACAAAGCTTTGAATACAGCGTGGTCAGAACCATTTTTCTTCTTCTGATTTTGCCCATGAACCGTCCATGCAATTGCGTTGCATTTGCTGATTGTTCTGACTTCATCAAAGTGTTGCCTTTGACTTTATTCTTAACAATGGATTAATCAGGAAAATTTTATCTTCATCATAAGAGGGATTAAAAAGTGTAAATACCTATGACATGTTTTAGAAAAATCAACAAATAACCTTCTGAGACACTGCCATTCTTTGTAGCAGTTCAAAAACCATTTCTTGGGAATTGGAAACTAGCCATTAAAACCCTAATCCCACTACACCATACCAAATCATCCACGCGCGTGCTGCTGCATTGGCTCGATTACGTCACATACCGCAAGCATATGTGGGCATGAAGTTTGTGCCCGCACATGCGCTGGGGAGTAATTAGCTCAGTTGATAGGGCACAGACTGGGGTGCGGATGGTCCCAGGATCGAATCCCAAGGGGTGCTCGGTGATTTTTCGGGTTAACAAAATTGTACTTTTTCCCCCTCCCCCGATACATGCAAAAACATAGCTGTGGGAGTTAGGGTTAAGTCATTTGTCTCATCAAAGGAATTAGAGGCAGGGTATCAGGCGCTCTAACAATTGCTCTGTTTTTGTCCATTTTCAATAACAATGTTACTGCAATGGGTATTTCTAATGCTGAATATTGATCCAACATACCTGTAATTTAACGCTTTTTTACCAAAGTGACCCAGTGACGATATGTGGGCCATTCACAGCCACTTCGTTCAACAAAGTAATTGTGTACACCTATGCCATCACATGCCGGCCACATGGCCATTCTTTTGGATGGTTGTCTAATGGTAAATCACTCTGCAAGTTATCAGGCGTATTTGTTCACTTGCCTCAATTTCTTGCCTTTGAATGGCTTTTGCATTTCCGTACTTGATCCTCTCGACAGTGTGTCCCGAAAAACCGGAGAGCTTATAACTAAATATGTAGGAAACATAGCAGCTTCATATTTAGGGATGTGAAAGTAAATATACTTGACATAAATTGGTGACATTATGAGACCAATCAGAAGTAAGGTTTTTGAAATACAAAGCTTTGAATACAGCGTGGTCAGAACCATTTTTCTTCTTCTGATTTTGCCCATGAACCGTCCATGCAATTGCGTTGCATTTGCTGATTGTTCTGACTTCATCAAAGTGTTGCCTTTGACTTTATTCTTAACAATGGATTAATCAGGAAAATTTTATCTTCATCATAAGAGGGATTAAAAAGTGTAAATACCTATGACATGTTTTAGAAAAATCAACAAATAACCTTCTGAGACACTGCCATTCTTTGTAGCAGTTCAAAAACCATTTCTTGGGAATTGGAAACTAGCCATTAAAACCCTAATCCCACTACACCATACCAAATCATCCACGCGCGTGCTGCTGCATTGGCTCGATTACGTCACATACCGCAAGCATATGTGGGCATGAAGTTTGTGCCCGCACATGCGCTGGGGAGTAATTAGCTCAGTTGATAGGGCACAGACTGGGGTGCGGATGGTCCCAGGATCGAATCCCAAGGGGTGCTCGGTGATTTTTCGGGTTAACAAAATTGTACTTTTTCCCCCTCCCCCGATACATGCAAAAACATAGCTGTGGGAGTTAGGGTTAAGTCATTTGTCTCATCAAAGGAATTAGAGGCAGGGTATCAGGCGCTCTAACAATTGCTCTGTTTTTGTCCATTTTCAATAACAATGTTACTGCAATGGGTATTTCTAATGCTGAATATTGATCCAACATACCTGTAATTTAACGCTTTTTTACCAAACGTAAGTTATTTTGGAGAATAAACACCATACAGGGAAAACTTGCCCACAACGCACAGATGCAACGCATGGGTGGTTTACTGTTAAATTGGAAAAAACAGGTTTAAACCAGGCTCTATTGAAAACTTTTTATTTCCAAAAGTCACCGCTTGATTGGTCTCACAATTTCACCAATTAAGGTCAGGTATATTTACCTTCATATCCCTAAATGTGGAGCAGCTATATTTCCTACTTTTTAGGTTATAAGCGCTCCAGTTTTTGGACCCAGTTTTTGGGACACGCTGTAGTACTATACTCTCCTTAATTGTACATTGAACTATGTCTTGTCTTTTATTGACAGCTGTGGATGTTGTCAGGTTTGTAATTCCCCCGGTTATTCCATTATCCTGGAGCAGCGTGTTCTGTTAGTTTGACAATTTCGGCACTGAATGACGGGGTCAAGATAATCCTACAAACTACGTTGCTGATTTACTTTACTCAACGACTTAGAAATGGCATTCAATTCAATTCTACATGCTTAGTGCTATACTAAAATTGTCTTTGGTTTATTTCTCTCCTGATCTCTGAGCTCTTTCCGCAATATCTTGCCACTTGGATTCTTGGGTATGCTGTTGACAAACTCTACTCCGCCTCGTAGTTTCTTGTGTGGGGCAGATTTATCTGTATACATAGGTAGAGACAATACATGCATAATTGGAGGATTATAATAGAACAAATAACCAGTGATACAGCCAAACAGGTCCACCTACATTCAAATTAACAGGTTGTAATCTGGACACTTGTATTCTTTTTGAATTGTCTGTTCAGTTCAACTAATCAATTATTGGAGTTAATAGAATTTTCATTGTGTGCTGGAGATGTGGGGTATGTCGCATATATCTGATCCCGTCCACAACTTTATTAGATTTATTTCCGTCTTGGCGCCCAAAATGGAATAAAGCGCAATAACACTGACAAAATAGTTTAACCTTTTGAACCCTGGCTATGCCAGTCAGTGTGTACCCCTCACCCTAGCCATTTCGTGGGTAACACACAAAATATTGATTTTTGCAGGATATGGATAAACGGGAATACGGTACACATACACTTATGCCGCTTAAGCGGCTCGTCGGGTTCAAAGGGTTAAGAATGTAGGATATCCTATATTTATTGTTTAAGCTAGTGGCCATCCTTGTTATTACCTCCCCGACTGCCAACCCCATGAGTGTTTTGACATACACTTGTTCATAAATATCATTTCAGCGATGTCAAATTATAAACACTTGTGGTCCTGGGACACAAGTTGCGGACGGATGGAATAAGATATATGCGGGGTATGTCCTTAGTCCTACATACAAAGTGCACATGTTCCAGGTCATTGCTCTCATTGTAATATTCAGCATTTAGCAAAAATCTGTATATAAACTAACAGATAATTTAGCTGCCTTTGAAATGCCGTTTGATTTGATGTTGTGTATGTTGTATTTTGTCATTTTACCTTCGATAAAGATTCTGTTAGAATCGAAACGTCAGGTCCTCTTATATTTATAACACAGGCTTTTTTTGTGGATAAGCAGTTTGCATTCAGCTTTTACGTTATAATCTAAGAATATGTTTGGTCAACTACACGCACTCATAATCATGCTTGTGCCACTTTTAGAAAAATATAGTTTTAAAGAATTCATTGTTTCGATCATTACATTTTTCGTATTTGGATTTGATATTTACATGAGCTTCAATATATCTAAATTACCATCAGACGCAATTTGTTTTGTCGAAATTGCTTTTGCCTATCCAAAGATATGCTTGTTAAACCATGAGCAATCAAAGTCAAAGTTGTGTCAGATTTTTCAAAAAAAACCATCCATGTGTAAAATTGAAGCATTCTTCATCAAAATAGCACAAATTTGACTTTTAATTTTGGGATATGATAAAGCATTTGAAAGCTAATTTAGTTTTCCTGAAGCGTATGGACATTAATTAGTAAATACTGAATATTAAATGAGAAAAATGACTCTTTCCAAAAGCATCTTTTTGTCCTAAAAAGTGGCACAACACATTTTTAAGTATCCATGGTTGATCAAGCATATTGTTCGATTGGTAAAAGCAATTACAATCAAATAAAAGTGGCCTATGAAAGTCAACTAAATTATCTATGAGCTGATATAATCATTAATGCCAAATACTGAATATTAAATGAGAGCAATGACGTGGAACCTGTGCACTTTTTTAGGGACACCCTGTATGTTTTCAACTACCAGACTTATGACATTAACTTTACTGACATCTCCATCCATTCTTGCAATGACGGAATGTAGCCTACTTGTACGGGGATGCAGCAAGTCAGGGCTCATGTTTTGGTCAGTTCAGGAGTGTCATCTTTTTTTGCTTTTTTAAAGTGTGGAAAATTAAGTGCACAGGAATTGTACAAATTCAGACAAAATGTAGGTTTACAATATCTTGTGTTACCATATTTAGTCACATTTTCCTGCATGACTTGTACAATGTCTTGAAGACAACAAATGTGTCATCTGCTATCACCCTCCCTCCCCTGGGGGGGGGGGGGGGGGGGGGGGGGGGGGGGGGCGTCAGTCTCACCTGCAACATATTTAGCCACCTCTTCCTGTGTTACTTGTGCAGATGGCTTCAAGACCACAAATGCCTTTGGCAGTTCTCCTGCTTCCTGATCCAGTATTCCTATGACAGCAGCATCAGCAATGCTAGGATGGGTTAACAAGGTGGCTTCTAACTCGGCTGGGGCTACCTGTATAGCAAAAACAATTAGGGTATGCAGAGTTAAGCTATCTGTAATGCAAAATGGATGCTTCAAAAAGGGAGGCATTGTATGCTGGAATTGCTGAAATAGCATCTGGTAGGGACAAAAAACAAACAAACACAAACACAACAACCCCCCCCCCCAAAAAAAAAAAAATGAAGTTATACACGAAATGATAAAAATGAAGTCTTGGCCCCATGGGTGGGGATGAGGGCGAAGGGTACACCATGAAATATACATGGGTCTTATATAAAGCTGGCACTTTGGTTCAAACCAAACCGTTGGGGTATTCAGTGATGCGAAACAGAACATGCACAAAATAAGAATCATTGGGTGAGAAGGGTCTTTGGGTGGCAGCAGATTTGTTACATTTTCATATTGTCAAGCTTTTCATAAATTAGAAGTTTTGGGGTGATATTTTTTCAAAATACAGGGGTCTTTAAGGTGATTTTTTTTAAAATACTAAAATAAGGAGTCTTTGTAACATTCTAGCAAACTTGGGTTATCACTGAATGAGCATGAGACTGAAAAGACTTTATGTGATCTTAAAAGCCTTACAAATGTGTACCCTTAATAATTATAATGTAAGACCCTCTCCTTGGGCTCTTGGCCTATTTGACAGTCCACAATATATCCATATATTTTTTAAAAGTCTTACTTGATGGCCTTTGTACTTGATAAGTTCTTTGAGTCTGTCCACAATGAAGATATTACCGTCCTCTCTGTGGTAAGCCAAGTCTCCTGTAATGAAAGTTGTATTGAAAGTCGTTGATTCCAAAATCTGCAACCTGATGCTGTTCACGATCATGGCATAAAAGTCTGTCTTCATAGGCAAGAAGAGCATCATGCCCCCTCTATCCACAGCAGCCTTGATGATCTTCCCGCATCGCATAGCAAAGGAACCACTTTGAACATGGAACCGCCATGCAACTTGCGACATTTTACCCTCAATTCTCATAGCCCTAGTGCATGTAATACTGAAGCGATTAGAGATTGAACAGCACCCACAAGAAGCTGGAGTCCAAATGAACAATTCCCATTGTTAAAAATGCTAATCGCTCACTGTTTTAATTTTGAAGGAAGTATGGGGATTAGCAACGCGAAAGAAATGTTATGCTTGAATAACTCAATACTAATTTTATCTTTATCAATGACTTTGCCAAAACAGTTAGTCTAGTGTTGCATAGTGGCCACGCTCTAGCTCTCCCACGCAGGGATCCCTGGGTAAAATTCCTAAACCAACCTATATCATTATATACCCTGGCTGGGTTTTTTGTAACATACACCCTCCTGCAGCGTTCATAGTTTACATCGCTGGATCTGAACAAAAGAAAAGCCTCTATCTATTATATATTTTGTAGTATTATGGGATAAACGCTGAGGCTGCTGTCCCCTCTACCTTAGAACTCTTACATATGTGTTGAGAAGTAACAGGTGTATTTAGTTCATGTTTACCTGTATGAAGAAACCCATCCTTATCAATGATGTGTGCCGTAGCATCGGGATTGTGCAGGTAGCCCTTCATTACTTGAGGTCCACGCACAACTAATTCACCATTGTTACCAGACGGTAAAGGCTCTCCCGTCACTACATCAATGATCTGGGGCAATAAAAAATAAATAGGGTCAAATGAGGAAAATTAGGGTGATTTTGTTAGTAGTTTCTTGTCTAAATTCTCGAGAAGTCTTAAAGGTAGATGACCCGATCACATTTTCGTAACACAGAATTATTTCAAACATACGGAGATTTTCATATCATATGAAAGCTCGTATTTTGTATTTGTTTCAAGTGCAAATCCTTGTGATTGTCAAATAATGAGAAGATGTGTGCTATCTACTTAAGATAGCAACTTATCTAAATGTAAAATGTAGATCATCATGTTTATGTCATCTAATTATAACGGTTTAAGGATGTTTTTTACAATGACAGGAGCCAGAATGGATAGATGTATTAAAATTGCCAATTTCAAACACTACTAAGAGTAGTTTGTCATTTTGACAAATATATTCTAAAATGAAAAATGTAATTTCCTATATGAACAATTGCTAACAAAATTTGTCATCCAATCACAGCTTTCATGCCCGTTTCATTCTTACAGAAAATAAATTCCATGTTGACAACATATTTCCCTGTTTAGAGTATGATAACCAAGGAAGATTTCAAAACAAATTCACGAAAACAGTTGTTAAGCAGTCATTATTCTCATTCATTACTGAAAAAGATGCATATTTATCAAATCGTTGATTTGTACCGATATAATCGCGCTAATTTATTGATTAGTTTTCTGTTTATTTTATCCACCCCTTCTTAGTTATTGAAACAGTCCAAGTCGGGTCATCCCCTCATGAACATTTTTATAATTCAACCAATCAGAAATAATCTTTAATCATGATGAACTTATTCAAAGAAAGAGAAAAATCTTTAATCATGTTTCCTCATAACTCATTGAATATTCAGTTTAGGGGCGTGAGGCTTTAATTTGATTGGTCGGTAAATAAACAAAACAATCGAACAATTTGGCGCAGTATTTTAATAATTGCCGGAAAGTACTGCGCCAAATTGTTATTAAAATAACCTGCGCTCGGCGCGCACGTTATCATCTAACGATTAATTTGATTGGAACGCACTTGATACGCAGCTATCGTGATTATTTATGAAGTAATGGATTGTTACCAGTTACTTTTTATCTTCTTTGAGAATCTGCTATAATGGTGGTTTCTAGAGTGATTTCACACAGATGCTTTAAACTTTCACACACAAGTGCCTTCACTGGTACCTACCATGGCTTCTGTGTTTGGTATCAGTAGACCAGCACTTCCAGGTACAGCCTCTTTCTCGTCCAATGGTGTAGCTGTCACAACAGGCGACGTCTCAGTGAGGCCATAGCCTACAAACAAACAATTAAGTGAAAGGAATAGGTTGTAAAGAACATGTGACAATGTAGGGTTAGATTCCATCACACTTTAACCCTCTTCAGCAATTCTTAACTCTCGGGTCAAGGGGTTAAAAAAGAAGCTCCCCCTCCCTCCTAAAAAGAGGATTGGATATACTCCTGAGAGCTCAACTGTTTCAGCTTTTCAGGTTGTTTTAGATCTTAAAACCTACACTAAATACAAATATTCTTGATTTCTACTTTTTGAAGACAAATAGTATCTGTTCCCAGGATTCAATGCTCCATGTTGCTGTTATATTCTATGGCTTCCCTTCTTTTATGTGTATTTTTGTATACAGTGCTCTGAGGTTTTTTTTGGTGATTTAATTTTTTTTTTATACATGTTGCGCTTTATAAATACGTTATGTTATAGGTTTTCCCAGTTAGTTTAACACTTTTTTCATTATATTTCATATCTCGTTGACGTTAAGTTAGAATTCGTCCCCAAAATCTGACTTACGCATTTTGTTAGATAAATTTCGTCAATGAGCATTATATTTCAAAGTATGACCATTTCATTTAATTCATTGGTCATTTCTTTTCGTCAAGGAAGGATTGAATTCGTATCACCTGATGGGTAGCGGGTCTATGCACAAATATAATTCGTCTTTGTTCATTATTTTTAATACTTTTATCACATATATTCGTCAGGTAAACAACAAATTGTTAACAGGTCAAACAGAGCTACAAAGCTTTCGATTTATTTCATCATCAGTGTATCATGGTAGAATGGTGAAGAAAGACAAGTGTGAGAATATATGTAGGCAAAAATATGAGAATACTGTGAAGATTAAATTAGCATAATAAAAGAAGAGAGGTGGAGTGTGGAAGTGGTATTACATTCAGGGTACTTATGAGCTAGTCATCAATATTCAAGCCATGGGGTGCAAGACATCTAAGCTGCTGGATCCAGTAACTTTCTTTGGTGAGGCGAGTATTCAAAATGCTAAGACAGGGGGAAGCATCAATACCAATGATGGTAAGGTGAGTGATGTTGTGGTTGGGGGAATTGAAGTGGTTGGAAACAGATTTATCCTTTTTGGTGCGGATGTCAGAGAGGTGGCCATAAAGTCTGGTTCTTAATGTGTTTTTTGTTTCACCGACATATTGGATGCCGCAAAAACTGCACATAATAAGATATATGAGATGGGTGGTGTTGCAGTCAATATTTTGAAGGATTCTGAATCTCTGGCCTGTGGTCCCACTATGGAATGAGTTGGTGGACAGAACGAAATCACATGCCTTACATGGTTTGTGGCAGGGATTACAACATGCATTAGATTCAGGGGGTTTGGCGACTGTGGGGGGCTTAAGGCATGCCGACACCAAGAGATCTCTGAGGTTTTTTGGACAACGATGAGCAAGGACAGGAGGATTTGGAATGGCATCCTGGAGTCTGGGAGAAAGATGCAATATGGGAAGGTGTTTGTTGACAATATGGGTAAGTTTGGGAAGATGAGGGTGGTATGTGGCAACCAGAGGGACCCTGTTAAGGTCCTCTTTGTGCTTATATGACAGAGTGTCACTGCGGGGGATGGCAGATACTTTAGAAATTTGGGAACTGACCAATTTGCTGTTGTATTTGCGACATTTAAGATTAGAGGCCAAGTCAGATGAGCGATGTTCAAAGGCGGTGTCTGTGGAACATATACGTCTAAGGTGTAGGGCTTGGCTGTAAGGTATGTTCTTACAGATATGAGGCGGGTGACAACTAGAGGGGAGTAAGTATTGGTGTGTGTCCGTGGGTTTGCAATATAAATAAGTTTGGAGAAAGTTATTAGAGTCCTTAGATACTGACACATCTATTCGTCAGGTGTTAGAAGAATAGGCCTACATATTATTGCAGGTTAGATTTGAACCACTGACATGTGCTCTTTTGCCTTGTTGATTCAGATCCGAACAGACCTACATTTCATATCAGCGAACAAGAAAGAAAGAGAAAAAAAAAATATATATATATATATATATATATAAAACGTATAGGCCTATAGCTGGATTTTACATGCTTCTAGGCAGGACGTTCCACATGGGACGAAATAAAGTGCACTGAATATGAAAATATTTGATCAAAGACGAAATAAATGTATACATTAGTAGGTTACCGCTGTATCAGACGAAATGGAAGTGTGTTAGGACGAAATAAAATGAACATTAAATGAAATTCATTGTGCAAAATATGAATATACTTGACCAAAGATGAAATTTACTTTAACAAATGCAACCTTCAAAATTTTGGGACGAATTCAAACTTAACGAGATATGAAATAGAATGAATAAAGTGTAAAAACTAACTGGGAAAACCTATATTATATTACTGGTCACTTATTTAGAATAAGAGCAGACAAAAACCAAAAAACACAAGAAATGGAAGAAATAAACTAGAGACTCCTAAGCTCATTAACAAAGACATCCACACACAAGACACTTTGCTGCAACATGATGATGACCGGCAAGCTTGATAGGGCATTCTGGTGAACCATTATCAATGAAGGACACCAAGCTAAGGCGAGCCACAATTTTTGAGAACTAAGAAATGAGGTCAAGAATTCAAAATAAGAGTAACATTTATTTCTCAATTTTACCCACCTTGCCTGACCTTAGTGTGAGGAAACTTCTTGCGAAACTCATCTATAAGTTCCTTTCCGAGCGGAGCAGCACCCACAAAAATCAGTTTCAAGCATGATAGGTCATACTGGTCAACGATTGGATTCTTACAGAGGAATAGAACCAGTGGTGGTACAAGGGTCGCTTCATGAATCTGTAAAAAAATATGATCAATACCATTTCATTGTATGTTATCAAGTTCAAGTTTTATTTCACAATACAATTAGGACATTGGCCCATAATATAACAAAATATTAATGATACATATTTTACACATCATATCAGGCATCAGATACATAGCAAAAATAAAGACGATATATATATATATATATACATTTTTTATATATATTTTTTTATATATAATAATTACATAACATTTGACGAATATAATCCAGTACTAACCACTGAATTTCTAAGATTAAGTTTGTGGTACACAAATGCTGCTAAGCCTGCTAAAATGGTTGAGTCAGAGGTATTTAATAGTGAATAAGATTTCTGATGAGTTGGTTTAACGTAAACCCAAAGCAGCAAGTATTTAGAACGTAAAGTGGTAAAAAATTACAAATGAGAACGAAATAAAAAATTTCCTCAATATCGTTATCATCACAAAGAAAACAAAGACGCTTTTCAAGATCAATGTTCTGCCACCTACCCGCTTCAATCATTAATGAATGACTCGAACATCTCAGCTGGCCTATTTCTGTGAGATGTTATTTCCACAGTTAATAAGTATCTTTCAGGGTTGAGAAGAGTTTTAAATTATCTGTAGGTACTTAATTTATCGAGTGTACATACTTCAGCAAACCATTCTTGACTAGCAACGTCTTTTAGTCTTGTGGAGAAGAAATCAGAAATTTTTCATTTTCACATTTTTCTTCTCTACAGGCGAACTACATGTCATACTCTCCCCCTTGTTGAAAAGTAAAATGTGAAAATGAAATTGTGACTTTACCTTACATTTTGGATTGTAACCTGTTCAATATTCAAACTATCCTAGTGTGTAATATCTCATATTAAAGAAGACATATCTGTCAACAACAAGCCCATGTATTACCTGTAAGTTTCTTTTTTTGATGACTGTATATAGTTTTCCTTTCTGGCCTGTTTCAGGATTGAAGGTATATTGATTTATTCAGGAAACAGTTTACTACCTCTCCCGAAGTGTTGACAGGCCCAAAACTTTAAATGAGGTGACACATTTGCTGAAACCGATTATGGCCATGTCCTGTGTTGCTTGGACGGTCATTGTGAATGAATAATACAAGGGACAAGTGTCTATTTATGTACTTTTAATTCATCTCCAGCTCTGCTTTCCGGAGATCGTCCGCATGTTTTCCTCTCCTTACCTTTTTGACCTTCATGACCTTAAATGACCTGCCTCAGAAGAACCCGCCGAATACACCAGGGGGCGCTATCACCGTTACCAGACGGTGACCAATGCCACAGAACCCCCCGGTGCACCAAGCGAGTTCCACCGAGCTAAGTCCCTTACACTATCTCAACCCATGAAACATTAATCTGTTAATATTAAAATGGAAAACAACCAAAGCACATTGGAGTAAAACAAGAACAATTATGGCAATGTACATGTAATGAAAGAACGTGCAATAAAGATAACAATATTTGATGTGAACTCTATTATCGACTCAAATCATTAAAGAGGGGTTTTTTTATTTTTTTTATTTTTTTTATTTTTTATTTTTTTAAAGTTTGAATTTTTTTATAAATAATCTTCCTTCATCCTTTACAATTTTGAATACTTATTACTACAAATACAATAATCTTTCGAAAAACAAAGGCCACACCAACCAATTATCTGAATTAGCTAGCCCATAGAACAGGATTATTTCCCACCATTCCATCTAGAGCACAGTGGATGGGATAGCACAAGTGTATAGCAAATAAATGGACAACATTATAAAAAGAGGGGAAATGCAGAGCTTAATAATAATATCATTCAGAAAACCAAAAAGTTTTGAATTTTCACCTTTATGTCAAAATGTTGCCCACTATGGCCCTAGACTCTGAGTTATTAATAAATGACAACAAACAAAGTGAAAGTGAAACAAACCTTGTAATCCTGCAAAGTTTTCAAGAACATCTGCGGTTCAAATCTTGACACTGAAGCTATTTTCATTCCCATTCTTAGACTGGATGTACTGCCAAACATGCCGGTCATGTGATACATTGGTAGCAATCCCAGAATGCAATGGGTCCCATCAGGAGTTATCTCCTCTCTTAAAAATGGGCTGAAAGAAGAATTGTTAAGGTATTTGATGCAAGTTCAATTGTGGTTAGAAAAGACAAAATGATGTGCCTTAGGTAGGATTTGTCCGAAGATAGCTCTCTGTACTGTAAAATGTTAACATTAACACCAAATGTGTTCTATGATTTTAAACTTTTATATTGGAAATATTTACACATATGTTCAGTTTTCTCTTATTTAAACCAAAAAAAATCTATATTGTCATTACAGGATTTAGTCAGCTGAAAATTGAACGTTTTCTATTTTGAGCACCGTGTTAAACAAAGGAACATCTTTCTTACACCTTTTTAACACCTATTTGTAACAGTTTGGGAACACCATGTGTTCTAGAACACGTCTGTGAACACCTGACGCGTTCTAGAACACATTGGTGTTCCTAAACTGTTACAGAGATATATTTTGCAATTGCATCAAACTATGGATATATGTGGGGTTGCAAAACTCTATGCTCATCCCCAACATTTTGTTATGCTAATAGATTATTTAAAATGGTATTTGGGGAGCTGCATTGAAAAATGGTGGATGTTACAATCTAAGTGCGGATAGGTATGCGCCTGAATTGGCTGCACCCTAGTTGATGCGATCTGATTCTGATGATTCACCAGCAGCGGAATTATAGCGATTTGAACCCTTTGGAAAAGAGGCGCTATATAAATCCAGTTATTAATTAATTAATTAATAAAAGATAAATGTTAAAGATACAAGTTTTATCATGACCAGTCAACTTTAGAAAAAAATAAACCATAAATTGTAAATTGTAAATTTGCCTACCTCTGGCATGCTGCAATATTGCTGATGATATTTTTATGCATTAATTGGACACCTTTAGGTAGCCCTGTAGTACCGCTTGAATAAGGTAACAAGGCGACATCATCGTCACTGATTACAACATCTGTAGGAAAAGCACTACCATCATCTTGGATAAGACTTGCAAATGGTATGCATCCTTCTGCCTCACCAAAGACATAGACGTTCTGGAGGATAATGATAAAAAGTGATAATATGGAGTCACCCTTGCCAGCAAGCCTTATTTTGAGATACAGATCCAAAAGAAATTCCCATATATTACTATAAAACAACAAATTGCACTAGGTGAATCTTCAGCTGATACAGTATAGCACTACAAACCAATCTACCAATCTACCTGCTGCACACATCCATACACCCATCTATTTTAGTGAGTGTGTATGATGCCCCATCCCAACCTTGCACCTTGCTGTTAGGAACTGTGACAAATATATTGTGAATATAAGTTAAAGGCATATTATGTGATCTTTTTCCAGGGGCCTCTATTCATTTTTTTTTTTAAGAAAGTAGATTTTCTTGCAGATTTACATTTTGGATCATAAATCATGAATATATTTTGAGTTACAGAGCGATGCGATTCCGAATTACTTCAAAATCATGGTTTAAAGAGTGAAAATACACTGTCAGGTCTGCGCGACAACTTATTTTTTCCTCCAAATTTACTCTAAAACCATGATTTTGAAGCAATATATAGGAATCGTATCGCTCTGTATCTCAGAATATATTTATGATTTATGATCAGAAATGTAAATCTGCAAGAAAATCTACTTTCTAAAAAAAATCATGGAAAAGATCACATAATATGCCTTTAAGCCTAAATGTTAAAGAATTAGCCAAATTTAGTTATTGGTATTGTCAGTATTTATGGTATTGTCCTCTTCTTAGTGCAGAAATAGTGATGAAACTAACCTTGAGTTTAGAAACTTTGTCTTTTGCTTCCAGGGCCTTTGGTGCAAATGGCGGTACAGTGATAACATAGATGGCACCAGAGTGGTCCAATTGCTTGGCTAGTTCATCTGTCAAGTAAAAAATGTAACAAATAGTAATCCATCCCCATAGGATGAGGTGAGTGCTCTCATCCCAGGGTTCACACTATATCATATTAGGCACAAAAACAAAGTTTGTCTCACATACATTTTGGCAAATAGCATGTGATATGCGAATTTTAAAATATTCATAATAAAAAAATATATAGCTATGCTTTTTTTTTTTTCTTCAAATATTTGTGTTTTTGGCCCACTTTTCTTCTTTTTCTTTTTTTCTCTTTCAGAGCCAATGTTTTTCAATTTTTTTCGGGGAAACTAAAAAAACCACCCAAAAAACCCGAAATTGGGCTCATCACACAGGGTTATGCAACAAAAGTGACTCCACATACTTATGCATGCTGGGTATGTGAGACAGGTCTCTGTGTTTTTGTCTTGGTCTTATATATCTTATTTTGTATGTTGTCATAAATCTTGCACCTGTCACTAGATTCTTTGTTTTCTGCAAGCCATTTACCAAAAGACCCCCATTTCAACAGATGTTGCCCTGTATGCTATTATAACTATGAAAGCTACACCCATTTGAACCCTTTTATACATAACAGTATAGAATATGTATCATCAAGTCTTTGGTATCATACACTTAACTTCAACTTCGAGTTTCGACTCAGCAATCCCCTTGCAGTAGCTCTACAACTTTTTTTATTGAAAATTACCCTAGGCCTCCTTATAAAATGTCTACAGCAATATACCCCTAAAATCCAAAGATCGTACAAAGATAGATATAGGTAGGTCATTTAAAGGTGAACCAAAATAGTGATTAAAGTATATTTTATGCGATGGGGTATGTTTAGAAGAATATAATGCCAAAAGAATTTCTTTAAATATTGTCCAGGGGAAGATATAGGCCTACATAACATCAATCATAATTGCCAATGTTTCTTTTTTAGCTGTTTAGTGTTGGATGAACTGTATACGGATGACGCATTACTACGTAACAGGTGTTACTCCCAACTCGGTATCGTGTAGTCGATAGGTCTGCACAAACAAAAGTCATAAGTGGATGCTTACCTTACCGACCTATTTGAGGTTCTGTGTGCGAGCCTAGGTAATACCTATGACGTATATATACAGGGTAGTAACCTGCCATCATTAATATATGATACAAATTATGCAAGATTAGAAACTCTATACTTTGTTTCCTGTGCAGTGTTAAAGGGTAATTCTTTTTGTAGTCTGTATTTTACAATATCCTCCATTGAATAAAACAAACTTGAATCACCATTTTGGCTGACCTTTTAGTGCTCTTTCTACAATTCAGGAAAATTGGTGTTGGACCACTTAGTCCATTTCTTTGCTAATATCCCACTTTAAGGGACTATTTTCAAGCGCTGATTTTGCAACGAACTTGTGTGGAGAGCTTGAGCTATCTACTAACTGATATCCCTCCCCCGCCCCCACCAATCAATGTTGAGGTCCCAACGACCGTGGTGATGACACGGTTCCGAACAACATTGAATGGGGGGGGGGGGGGGGGGGGGGGGACTGGGGGGTTGATTTCAACGAAGTCCACAAAGTGGTCCAACAGTTATTTCCGGAATTGTATGTCCACATAGAAAGACTCTCTTTTTAAATATCTTGCCTGATTAGATCCCTAAGATGTAATTCGGTAGTAACAGGTAGTAAAGGTACATTGTTTTCATTGGGGGGATCCATCATACACAGGGGCGTCAATCCACATTTAAATGTGGGGGGGGGGGGACATCATAAGTTGCCCGTCCAAAATTAGAAATAAATTGTAACTGAATTGTTGTTAATGAATGTCTGAAGCACCGTGTTCCGCGCTAGCGCGGACAGGGTGAGTTTGAGAAGGGATGTGCGACCCTCAGCGTTCAAATTTTTTCTTCTTCAATTTTCGAACCCATTTGGTGTGATTTGGTGGGCACTTTGACCGATATTTTATTAAAATATTTGTTGTTGAATATTGCAACAAATCAATATTTGGTGTGGTTCGAGATCCATTATAATGGAGAAACCTATAGAAGAAATGCATGCAAAGCGTGCAAAAATTGTATATTTAAGACTTATAAATGGTCCAGTATGACGTTTATAACGTCACCCACATAATATTTTGAATAATCCGTGTAGTTCGCAGTTCCATAACTAGGTTTTTGATATGTGGGGTGGGGGTAAGAATTGAAAGTCAACCGACAATCTTTTGTAGAGGAAACAAATGCGCGCATAGTGCGCGAAACAATTTGAGTTTACATTTATTTGTGCTATGATTGAGGTACATTTTTGCTTCAAAAAGCCTCTATCCCAAACATCATATTACATCTTTGGGACATGCGCGCACGCATAGTGCGCACATTTTTTTCTTCGTCTGTGTACTTTTGACCATCATAATTCCATGATTCCTCTTGTCAAACTAACGGACTATAATTACTATTAGGTGTTTCTAAAATGTTCTATTTCGATCACATGCAAACTCAAAACATGGGGGACATTTGATATTATGTCCAACCCAACTCAATACATGGGGGGGGGGACATGTCCCCCTCGTCCATACAGGAATTGACACCCTGAACAGCGTGATATTCCAATCAGGAAATGGTATGCATTGTATGGAAAAATAAAGGTGGTACGCACAAGTCTTAGACCAGGGACATTTTCGAGAGCGCCCTCGCTTGATGGCTAGTTTATCTAGTCTCATTTTATTTTTGATTGACAGTTCAAATCTGTTGTTCCTCTCAAGCGATTGACCTGGACAAAAGTCACACGAATCGGTTACGTACCCGAGTCATCGCGTACCCATCGTTTAAGCCCCATGATGCAACGATAGGCTGTGGATGTTAATCGACAAGACGAAGTGTGTACGAACGAAAAAGCCCTAATTGTTTTAAATAGTGTTGTTATTCGTGTCATTTAAATCAAAATTAAATTCTTTTAGTGCATATAAACAGCTTTTCGGCGAAAACCGTGTGTTAAAAACGCTTAGAATACGAAATATAAAGCTGATTTAGATAGTATTGGCATGATCAACTATATAATGGTTTGTTCTTACTTAGTT
Organism: Ophiura sarsii; assembly: GCA_035610835.1. NCBI lineage: Eukaryota > Metazoa > Echinodermata > Ophiuroidea > Amphilepidida > Ophiuridae > Ophiura > Ophiura sarsii. The sequence continues at coordinate 23,671,863 of CM069443.1, forward strand.
TACATCGAATAGATTTAGCTTAGCGGTAAAGTATCGGATTTGTAATTCAGAGGTTACGGGTTCGAATCCTATCACGGCATGTCGTTTTGTCTATGTTACTTTTATTTAGTATTTATCGAGATTGTTTATCCTGAGACAAATAGAGGCCCAGGTATCCAGGTCTGACACGGCATATTGCTATTCACTATCGAAGTAATTATATAACTCCCCGGTAACTGGGTCATGCACCTTTATTAATACTAGCACATCCCATTGGCTTTATGTGGCGATCATTTTGATCGGTGTTAAGGACTTGAAAGCGTGATCCAGTTGATATGGTAATATTAAATTGGTTTACATTACACGTAACACTTCGATAGTGAATAATGGATGGTCAATCGATTATCACCATTCAGTTTAATTTGTAGTACGACCTGATTATTAGAGCGGGCTATTTTGAATCCAGTGTTATCCACGCGTTTATTATTATTTATTTTCTAAATAACCTGAACACGCTTTAGTATGGGCTGGTTACGACATTCAGACTGCATGTATGACAGATTAAATTACTTTCATCTATGAGCATGCTAAACTTATAGCATTTTAGAAGACGTAGGCCTATGCCGAATAAAACCTAATAGTTTTGAACACATATAAACAATGTATTATGATAATTAATGTTAATAGTTTGTGTATAGTTTTGATACGAATTGAAACACAGTGAGATATTGTTATTCTTAAAAAGATAAGTTTATCAGCTCACATTTTCGTAACACAGAATTATTTCAAACATACGGAGATTTTCATATCATATGAAAGCTCGTATTTTTCTCATGATCATACTGAAATTTGACGGCCTAATTCGGTATAGTGACAGAGAAATCGACGAAATAGCGTTGAATTACCGCGAATGGTGGTTACACTCAATGGATACAGTTCACAGCATCTTGTGCGTCTAAAATAAGAACCATAATAGCTATGCATCTCAAATTTTGGGACACGACGTTTTTAGTGATGACCTTTCATGTAGAATAGAAAACTTCAAGTTGAAAATCGGAACATCTACCTTTAACCATCGAAATATTTATTAATAATTAATTAATGTAAATGAATAAATGAATATATTAATAAGTTACTTAATTAAATCACTAGTTAAATAAATGAATAAGTAGTTTATATATTATACATCAATGAAATGTTTAATTAACCGAAAATCAAATGAACACATAAATAATAAATAAACCCATCAATATGCAAGAAAGTTAAAAAAGAGAACAAATGATCAATATGATTAAATAGTAAACACATAGTCAATTTTTTTTTTAATAGAAGTAAATAGATAGTTAAATAACTAAATATAAACCCAAAATAATAAAGAAAGGAAGAAGTTTGTTACACGGATCTATCAAGATTCGAACCTACAGTATGCTGATTGAGAGTCTCAAGCTCTACCGACTGAGCTATTTCGAACCTTGTGATGTCATCAGCTTTTTACACCCAAATATAATTTATCATTCAACTCCCAGGATATTTTCAACACTTGGTTGGGATGATTTTTATGCTTTACATGAATAATGAATTATTTATAGAATTATAAATTCTAGAGCAAATATTTCGTTTGTACACATTTTGTTGAATGCAATTCAAATTTCCGCGTTCAATCAAGTGCACGAGAACATGTTATCACAAAGCAAGACGTTATGCAATTCAAATGTTATTCGGTAAACCCATCAAAAACGTTAATTCCTGCTTGATAGATACTTCACTAAATTACAACCCCTAAATCGATAGCACGGTCAGACATCAATGACTTATCTCAATACTAGTATTCATATCATTATCTCAATCAATAGTAGAGATTGACCCGTGGCCTTGCATTGCATTGCACCATAGGTGATTTTGATGGGCACTGCAGACTCAGGTATAAAGTGAATGAAAAGAAATCAATCATAGGTCATTCATCATTATTACAGTCCATTCAGGTTATTCATGGAATTACCGCGCGATATTTGAAAGGGATATAACCTCGCTGGACTATTTGTTTACTTAGAGTTTCGGTGAACACAGTTTAGTAGTTCGAAATGTCAAGAAATTAGACGTTGTATTACACGGGTTGTTTTCAAATGAGAATAAAATATTACTTTAATATATAAGAAAGTTCGGAACGCCAAAAATAAATATGGTGTGAGCGTAAATCATCGAGAAACTAGAGCGGTTCTCGGGCTTCGCGGTTCGCGGGTTTTGCGGTTATCGGGTTGCATGGTTTTTGGTTGAGCGGTTTCGGTAGATGTGGTTGGTACTTTAGGATCCCAGCGGAACCAGATTCGATGACTGTCACACTCACATTGTTAGCGATGTGTTGTTATAATGGATAGTTTGATTCTCGAAATGTCTCTAAACATTTGATTTGAAAATTATCCATCATTTCATTCATCAAAATAATAAACAAAAATAATAAAAATAAGCTTACTTAAAAACACCTTTTCGGCTAAATCACGATTATTTAATGTAAACTTATATTGGAGATAAAATTTGAAATGCGAACATCATTTGATACGTCAAATGTGTTGCGGTCTGATCAGTTCATTATACACATACTTTACACGTAGCTCAAAAAGTGAAATCATATCAAAAAAATCAAATCGGGACACATTTTATGGTGTCCGTCATTTTTTAGGCTAAATTGCCGGAATTTTTTTCTCCATCAAATTTGTTGCGGTTTGACCAGTTAGCTACACAGACTTTATACGTAGCTCATAAAGTGAAATCATATCTAAAAAATCAAATCGGGAGACATTTTATGGTGTCACTCATTTTTTAGGCTAAATTGCCGGATTTGTTTTCTCCGTCAAATATGTTGCGGTTTGACCGGTTAGCTACACAGACTTTATACGTAGCTCAAAATGTGAAATCATGTCCAAAAAGTCAAATCAGGACACATTTTATGGTGTCTGTCATTTTTTAGGCTAAATTGTCGGATTTGTTTTCTCCGTCAAATGTGTTGCAGTATGACCGGCTAGCTACACAGACTTTATATGTAGCTCAAAATGTGAAATCATATCCAAAATATGAAATCGGGACACATTTCATGGTGTCCACCATTTTTTAGGCTAAATTGCCGGAATGTTTTTTCTCCGTCAAATGTGTTGCGGTTTGACCCGTTAGCTACATACGCAGCTCAAAAAATGAAATCATATCCAAACAATCAAATCGGGACACATTTTATGGGGTCTGTCATTTTTTAGGCTAAATTGCCGGAATTATTTTTTCTCCGTCAAATGTGTTGCAGTTTGACCCGTTAGCTACACAGACTTTATACGTAACTCAAAATGTGAAATCAAATCCAAAAAATCAAATCGGGACACATTATTATGGTGTCCGTCATTTTTTAGGCTAAATTGCCAGATTTCTTTTTCTCCCAGTCAAATGTGTTGCGGTTTGACCCGTTAGCTACACAGACTTTATATGTAGCTCAAAAAGTGAAATCATATCCAAAAAATCAAATCGGGACACTTTTTATGGTGTACGTCATTTTTTAGGCTAAATTGCCAGATTTTTTTTTCTCCGTCAAATGTGTTGCAGTATGACCGGCTAGCTACACAGACTTTATACGTAGCTCAAAATGTGAAATCATATCCAAAAAATCAAATCGGGACACATTTCATGGTGTCCGCCATTTTTTAGGCTAAATTGCCGGAATGTTTTTTTCTCCGTCAAATGTGTTGCGGTTTGACCCGTTAGCTACACAGACTTGATACGCAGCTCAAAATGTGAAATCATGTCAAAAAAATCAAATCAGGACACATTTTATGGTGTTTGTCATTTTTTAGGCTAAATTGTCGGATTTTTTTTCTCTCCGTCAAATGTGTTGCAGTATGACCGGCTAGCTACACAGACTTCATACGTAGCTCAAAATGTGAAATCATATCCAAAAAATCAAATTGGGACACATTTCAAGGTGTCCGCCATTTTTTAGGCTAAATTGCCGGAATGGTTTTTTCTCCGTCAAATGTGTTGCGGTTTGACCCGTTAGCTACACAGACTTTATACGCAGCTCAAAATGTGAAATCATGTCCAAAAAATCAAATCAGGACACATTTTATGGTGTCTGTCATTTTTTAGGCTAAATTGTCTGATTTTTTTTTCTCCGTCAAATGTGTTGCAGTATGACCGGCTAGCTACACAGACTTTATACGTAACTCAAAATGTGAAATCATATCCAAAAAATCAAATCGGGACACATTTCATGGTGTCCGCCATTTTTTAGGCTAAATTGCCGGAATGTTTTTTTCTCCGTCAAATGTGTTGCGGTTTGACCCGTTAGCTACACAGACTTGATACGCAGCTCAAAATGTGAAATCATGTCCAAAAAATCAAATCAGGATACATTTTATGGTGTCTGTCATTTTTTAGGCTAAATTGTATGATTTTTTTTTCTCCGTCAAATGTGTTGCAGTATGACCGGCTAGCTACACAGACTTTATACACAGCTCAAAATGTGAAATCATATCCAAAAAATCAAATCAGGACACATTTTATGGTGTCTGTCATTTTTTAGGCTAAATTGTCAGATTTTTTTCTTCTCCGTCAAATATGTTGCGGTTTGACCGGTTAGCTACACAGACTTCATACGTAGCTCAAAATGTGAAAAAAATCCCAAAAATTCAAATCGGTACACATTTTATGGTCTCCATTCATTTCTTTAGGCTAAATTGCTGGACATTTTTTTTCTGCGTCAAATGTGTTGCAGTTTGACCCGTCCCTTATGAAAATCGCAATCAATTCTGCAACCTTGCGCAAGGTTAAATTTGGAAAAATACAACCTTGTGCAACCAGTTTGGTTGTTCTGAGAAGGTTGCGCAACCTTGAAGCAATCATCCAGAACCTTTGTGCAACCTTGCGACAAACTTGTGCAACCTTGCGACAAACTTGTGCAACCTTGCGACAAACTTGTGCAACCTTACGCAACCGTGCGACAACCTGTGACAAACTTGTGCAACCTTTATACGCAACCGTGCGACAACCTTGTGCAACCTGGTACCACCTTGCTGCAATCACATTTTGGTGATTGCATTTTCGTAAAGGGAATACAGTACACAGACTTTATAAGTAGCTCAAAATGTGAAATCATCCAAAAAATCACATCGGGACACATTTTATCATGGTATCCATCATTTTTTAGACTAAGTCGATATCCCGGGGCCCATTTTGGGACCCGAGATTCCCAAAATGTCTCTAAACATTTGATTCTGGAATTATCCATCATTTCATTCATCAAAATAAAAATAATAAAAAATAATAATAAGCTTATTTAAAAAAAAATTGTCGGCTAAATCACGATTATTTAATGCACATTTAATGTGGAGATTCATTTGAAATTGATTTATTTTGTATTTAATCTGTGCATTATTTTTACTCTTTCGCTAAAATGTGATTCTTCGCCGGGTATTTTCATTTTCGTAACTGATGTAAGCTCTAGTTTCGATAGATTGGTACCAAATCTATAATTTGGGTATCGGGTAAAAGTACAATGTTGGAAGGGAATCATTTTTATGGCCCACTTGGTCCCACCGTCCATGGACTCACTCACATTTTTGGAGACTCAAACTTGTCCTTTTATGTTCTCTTTGGAATTCATGACATTGCTATGAAACTAAGAGCTAGCAAAAGTGGTTCAGAAAAGTCGCATTGGATCTTTTTATTTATGACTAGCAAGTAAACAACTGTGGTATTAATACAAAATCCTGAGAGTGGTATATACGTACTAGTCTCAGACAAAATCTTCGTCGGCCATCTTAAAAAACAATAATCACATTGGTAATTTTGTTTTTCTGTGTAAGCATGTAAGGCTACCGGATTGAATTTCATCCAAATAATAGATGCATATGGGTCAAGAAACAGGTGAGCACTAATTTTTTAAGTTAAACCTGTCCGATATGTCCGTGAAAAACCGAATTTAGACATTAATTATTATGTTAAAATTAGTCACATGATAGCCTTGTCTTTTTGGTATGGTTCCCCCTTATTCATTTGCCTGAAGAAGTACTGAAAAGGACTACGTGAGCTCATGGTATCAATGAACTCACGCCAGCCGATTTGCTTGAATTATAATTGACTATAACTATCCGCATTCATTAACGTAGGCAAATAACCTTATAAATAGCGTATAAATGACAACAAACACCAACATATATGCCAGTGAGAAGAATGAGAGGAAAATGATTGATGAAATACAATAAATACAAACACAAACCACATTTTAATTCCATGTAATTCGGGGTCTACTTCTTTATGCGTAGAAACTATCGTAGGGGCGCATCACTGTACATCCTAACACATATACCTAAATGTGAAACAGAGAACGTGCCTTGGTTACGGCCCAAAAACATCTTAGTAACGCCTAATTCTGGACCTCAAAAATATGCTCATGCAGTAGGTATCAATATAATACACAACTTATCAAAATTTCCTTCAACCAACGTCCTTACTTTTCAAGATTCTTGTGCCACAAAAAATACGATAAAAAGCCACGATAAAAGGCAGTAACTGGTCCGTGATAACACAACACATACGGACAAAACCCCCTAAAAAATGGCTACAAATGGAGATGATCAGAATCATGCTACCAAACACAGTATTCGAGACTTGTAGTCATCTCATAAATATGCTTTGAATTTTACCCGTACTTGATTCATACATAACTTATCAGTCTGATGAGTCCATGATTCATAGATTTTAAAACATCTCACCACCATGGTATAAGCTATCCGGAGTTGCCCATTTGTTCTTTTATCTTACAATCCTATAGATAGTGATATCTGATGGGCTATTTCTCTAATATCTCCACATTTTGGAACATATGATCCATTCAAATATAGCGTTTTCATCGACAATAGACTACATCTTCTGGTATTATAACTAAATATTACAATGAGGCAGACGAAGCAATGCCCTATAGCGTCACTAGGCGGCGTTGATATTGCAGCTTATATTCAGGAGGCGTGGCCACAGTCATTTTCCGGTTCGCGATTCCAGTCAAAGAGGGCGCTAGTCATTTTTTCCATTTTTTCCCTTGTGTAACACTTGTGTACGGTAAAAGCAGAAATTTTCACGGTGGTTTTATTTTTGCGCTTTTCAAAATTATAACATGCGAAAATATTGTTCAACATCCAAAAGGTCACTCGCGAAAAAAATAATTCACGAAATGTCTATGATATCAAAATGCGCGAAAATATTGGCTTTGACAGTACTTGTCGTAGGAAAATTATTTTTCATCTTGACAAATCCAAGTTGCTCAGTTGAGCATGAAACTGTCACAATTGGGTAAAATAATTATATTTATTATTATCTACATCAATCTTTCTCTACAATTTCCATTGAACACTCCTGACTAAACCTACACCAAGTAATTATAATGTCATAAAAAAATGGACCAAATTGCCGTCCCACTATGGGACTGGTAGTGCTTGCTGTACATGCACTCCTACAGCAATGGACCTCCATGGCGTCAATCATAGGGGACGGGGGGGGGGGGGATCAATCATAGGGGGGGGGGCATCAATCATAGGGGGGAGGGGGCATGTGCCCCACCCCCATTCTTTGAAGGGTGGGGGACACTATATCAAATGTCTCTATACCCCATTGGTTTTAACTCATCTCTCATTCATTCTGTCTTACTAAAACAAATCTAAAAAAAGGTCTTATAACAAAGTAATGTAAATATCTATAGCAAGGAAACCCAACACCTTCAGGAGGCTCTGCCTTCTCAACTTAGAAGCTGGGTTCGCCCCCTGATCAACATTTGGGCAAGTGCATTGATTTTTCTAATTTTCGAAAAACAAAATATATGCATGTATTGACCTAATTCACACACAACATTATACAAATCACAATTTGAGCATCATTTCAATATATGGAATAACGAATAAAAATGTGTTTTACCCGCAGTGAAAATCGGCGAACCTGCGATGCCTGATCAACGAATCAAAACAAAGCGGGTGGTGCGCGCATGGGGAGTGCATAAGACACTTTCAGTGCACTCGGCGAATATTTTTGAATTTTGTGAGTGCTGTAATTATTGAACTATGACTCAAATGTGTATAAAAGTATACATTCTTGGAAAGGAAATGGATCAGAGAATCCACATTTGGCATCAATTTTGATCCAAAAGGTTGATTTTTTGAGAAAATCACAAAAACAATTTTGACCATTTGTTTTGCACTAAGCTTACAAAAATAATTTGGAGTAAAAAATGCCCAAATCAAATGAGGGTCTTGGCAAGACTTTAAAAAGAGTTCCAGGTCTTTAGGACAAGCCGTTTGTAAACTACGCCCTAATGAATATAGCGGTCTTCATATTGATCTTAAGAGTCAATTTTGCCATTGGCTATAGGGCCTACATGGACACAAATTGGCCCGTTATTCCATACATCTGTGTACAAAAAAAAAGAACCGCTATTGTTCCGGCCAACTTTTCTTTATAAAATTGGATAAGAAAGAAAAGTAAATACTCTATGGGATCGCGAGGGTTTTGGTGAATTTAAGTAAATAGTTTGGCTAAAACGAAAATAACTTGCAATCCTCGTATACCTGTAGTACAGAGCGTTTAGGAGAGGTCACGCACCAATTATGAGCTCCCTGTGTGTGCAACATAGTAAAACGGACAATAACTGCACGATGACAGTCTACAATGTACGTCCAGGAAAGTCTTTCCTGATAATTAATAAAATATCATTATAAGAGAAAAAGAATGTGTGTACTGTGTAAAATATTGAAAAAGATCCCATACTATATTTCTTTAAAATGTACCTGCTGTATATAGTGGGTTTGCAGTAGTGATAATTCCTCCAATAGACAAAACTCCATAAAGCATGATATGGAATTCAGGCAAGTTGGGGCTGAAGATGGCAAATATGTCTCCTTTCTTGAAGCCGAGGCGTGTGAGGGCGCTTCCTATGCGATGAGACAATACTTTCACTTGTGAGAATGTGTAGGATCTCCCACTCGCCACATCAACCTGTATGAAATACAATTATTTAGTGAGGTTAGCAATTCTGATGAAGTCAGATCTACTTTGGATGAAAGCTTGACTAACGAAGTTCCCCAAGGCATATTATTTAAACCATTTTACCTAAAGCTACTTGTTTTTTTATTCTTGTCTAATTAAAAGTGGTGTTTGTTGTTTGCTTGTTTGTGTGTGTGTTTGGGTGTTTGTTGGGGTGTTTGTTGGGGTGTTTGTTTGTTTGTTTTCAATGGCTTACAACATGAGGCTCCAACATTGGTAACAAGGTCTTTTCTGTTATAAATGATTATGCATATGGCGATACAAATGTATTTTTTCTATATGTCACAATTTAAAAAAAACCTATACAAGTTATAGGTAATGCAAATACTAGGATATATTGTGTAGTTTGGACAGTTTCGACCCTTGCCCCATCCCCAGTCAGCTCAATCCCCACCCTATTGTATCCCCCCACCCCCAAATTGACTTTTAATGTCATAATTACCGAAAATTAGCTAATTAAAATTGGTCTGACCAAAAATAAGCTAATTTGTGGCAATTTTGACATTAAAGCCAAATTATTGTTTCTTGCCAATCGTTTACACCCCCCCCCCCCCCCCCCCCCCCCCCCCACCGAAAAAATGATGCTGGTGCTGCCACTGGTTCTTAAATGACAACTGTAAAGTATAACTTTATTTGTTAATACTTTCCAACCGGCTATTATTTTTCCCATTTCAACAGTCCGGGCCGATTTCCCGTTCAGGAAGCATTCCTGAATTGGAAGTATTACCCATAATCCCTTGCGAATGTATATATTGCAAAGTATTTGTAGTGGTAATACCAAAAAGACCAATTTATTTATTTTAACCAAATATGATGGATCTTTGAATCAATAACGATCAGTAAATGAGTCAAAATATAAGATAAACTGTTTAGTCATAATTAAAAGATATTATTGTGGTGATTTTCCTAATTTATTGTAATTAAGAAATTTGGCTAATTACCTCATTAAATATTCAAACTCTTTTTTAAAAAAAAAAGTACGCCTAACACTTTTTTTTCCTTCGAAGGAAATTTGCATAATTGTATGATCTTCCATATTACCAAGTTTGAGCATGTCGCAAATTAAAATAACGAATCGATATCCATTTTAGCTTGTAGTCAACTTCATAGACCCTCAAATCAAAATAACGAGATTAAAATGAGCCACTGAACACTGAGAACGACAATAAAATCTATCATTATATTCATGATATTATACAAAATGTTTCACCCTTACTGAAATAGGTCTACGTGTAATGTGTATGCTACAGTTCTCTTAGCCTTATGAAAAACGGGTTCCTGTAGAGGACTACCCACAAATGTCGCATTGCACTATGGGTAATACTTCCAGTTCAGGGATGCTTCCTGAACGGGAAATCGGCCCGAACTGTTCAAAGCAAATACTTTCCAACCGGTTATTAGTTTTCCCATTTCAAAGCAGATTTTTCAGAAACCTTTCCCAACTTTCAAAGCCTATCTCAAGAATTACTGAACCAATGCTAGGAATGTTTGCACTTATTTTAATGCATTTTCCATGCATGTCATGGTGATTCCAAATATGGTAATGACATTTAATTATTTTGACATTTTTGAAACATGTTGGCATGTCGTCTGCAGACGCCTGCGTTGTGGAAAGGATAGTTAGTATCAAATCATTAAGCATGAAAAACCTGTTTACTTATTTGATGGTGTGGTGTGCCATGCTTTCGTCAGTTTATCTTTGATTTAATTCACAGCATAACATATTTGCAATATTTTGAAGCAATTAAATTATTTGCAATTATATATATTGTCTGCCATGGTATTGTGATGTCTGTTGTGCGCTCAACGTGATTTGCATGGCAAAATGAAGGTTTTAGTTTAATTGTAATATTCCAACGGTTTCAGTGCAGTGATCATTGAACCGGAGCATTCTAAACAGTGTGTTGTAAAACTGGGCAGGACAGAGGGATTGATTTAAGCCAAAATGGTTGAAATCCATATTTTGGTAAAGCAACAAACCCTATGGGACCCCTCCCAGGATGGGAAACAAGTTTATTTTTAGGATGCAAACGCAATTTCCCAGAACAAACTTCTGATGTTTCCCTCCATTTCTTATTTCTTTATTTGGATTGGGAAAGGCCAGATTTTATCCAAATGCCAACATTTCTCAGATTAGTTATACCTGATTTCACCTTTTCCAGGCCTAACTTCTTACATTAGAGCTCCCCAATCTATTAAGGGGCATGGAGAGATAGATATGTATGGGAGTTTGCCCTGAATTATCCTGGAAATCAGGTTTTTTTTGCATCAAAGTAATACTTAGCATCTAATTCTAACTACCGTACCATCTGAAACTAGTTTACCAACATTCGCCGTTTATCATATAAAATTTCATGATTTTCTTAGATTCGATATGATCATATCGAAACTAGGTGCTGAATTCAGAAGTTATGCTAGCGTTTTACGTGCCGGCTTTCGCGGCAAATCTCAACCCGGAAGTGCCGCTATTTGCTTATTTGGCATGAAGGCGATGTCGGAATGGTATGACATTTTGGATTTGGGCTATGTTGATGATTATCTTTACTTTATTTGCTCATTTAGTGTATTGATACATCTCTCAATGGTTGCCCCTTTAATAAGGGTAGCCCAATCATCCATTACTCAACACAAACTCATTACCGTACTCAAGCCCCAAACCAGAGTGTTTGAAGATGAAATATCTTAAAACATTAAAAAAGGTGTTAAATTAAACATTTTAAAACACTTACCAATGCTTCAAAATCGGCATACTGATCAAAAAATTCAAACACATGATCAGTTATTGATCGATTGGTTGGTATATCCACGTCAGGAAACATGGACTTGATGATCGACATTCTCCTGGTTATGAGTGTTAGTATAATCTGGATCTGGAGAAAAGAGGAAAATGGTTGAAAAATTATGATTTCATGAAATTAAGATCATCTTTGTGGAGAGAACTTGGCTGATTTGAAGATTAAAACAAATTGGGGGAAGGTATGTTGATGACATTTCTAATCACTGTGCAAATTAGTGTTGCATAGTAAGAGTTGTAGGGGCCAATTTATTTTCATTCCATTTTTATAGGCCCTTGAGCCCCTTTTAAAGGATGCTAACAATATAGTGTGCAATGATTAATCTACTCCACAAATATCTAAAATGTGAATTGCTTTTAAAACTCCTTTTATAGCTATAGGCGAGGACCTTGGGGTGGGGCATGGGTACGTGGGTAGTTTACCCTGACATGTTCTTGGTATAGGTAAGAATGATACTGAGAGAAGGGGTGGAAATGGGTGGGATCTTGAAAGTAAAACATTTATAAAATGAGCCTCTTAGGGTGATTACCCTTCCATGAATGCCTTTACATGTGTAAACTCATTTCCTTCAAGCTCGATTTGAGGGGATTGAGTTGCCCATATATGGTGGGTGTGGCATACAATTTGTTGGTGACATTCTACTATTTAATAAATCTTAAGTTTAATCCTACTCACTATTTATAACAACTGACACAATTCTTCACTTACCCAAGCATTAATGAATAACAATTGTTGTGAAGATCGGTGTTTTTTCGGCTGCTATGCAAAGTCTGATTTCTGACGATAATAGCCCATTATTATTCTGACACAGCAGCACTACAGTAACAGTAAGTTTGCAGGGTTTGTCCAGGTATGTATGGATTGAGTTACATGACCTTTATAACCTGTAGAAAGTGATTCAATCATTGACAATAATTGTGCTTTTGACCTTGAGTATTCAATGAAGAATGAAATAACAAGATAACAATACTTTACCAGGGTTGGAATTTACAATATTTTTAGTTATGAAAGTTCAATGGGGTGGAACTCATGTCTAAAGTAATTTGATAATGTACGGATATCGTCTCAAGCTAGAGCTTTAAAAATCTACCACTTTATTAGCAAGTCAAATCATAGACCTTGAATACCTTCATTATCTATGGTCAAATGCATTCTTGACAAAAAGCTTTTCCATAAACACTTTCCACTGAAACATACTGTGAATGAGGATAGGGTAGTTTAATTTACCCTTGAAGTGCTTCAAAAAGAGCATTTTGTTTCAAAAACAAAAACAGGAGAGTATGAAATTATGGTTAATTTTGTCATATTATTTAATACATAAGTACAACAAGTTTCAAGTTTGTTCTATTTCTTTAGGAATGTGTGCATGCTTTGCACATCGTGTTTTCATCCAGGGGGAGGGGCTCAACTTATTTTCGGGTAGGGTGTGCCATCCAGGGTCTCACAAATGGGGGCTTCAGAGCGGATTTTTTGACAAAAAACACTGGGTCAAGAACTTATTTTCTTAAAAAAGTAGGTTCTTAAGAACCCTAAGTTGAGTAAGAATGCCACATTTTTGGGAAATTTGGGGTTTTTGAACACAATTTTTTCAAAATATTGGGGCTTTGGAATGCAATTTTACACAATTTTTGAATTTTCAATAAAATTTGGGTCTTAGGGAAGTGTCAACCCTTTTTGGCGCCAAATTTATTAAGCTTTGTAACTGTTAAACTATAAATGTGATGTACAGAAAAGTCTACTTTTTTTTAATGAAATGAGTCAGAAAAGATATTTTTGGTATCAAATTTCTCTAAAAATAGTGATTTTTACATTTTTGCCCAAAAATCACTTTCTTGGCGCCAACATTTTTTCGGACAACCTAACAAAGCAGTTTTTGGTAAAAGAATCTAAAATTTCACCAAAATCATCTTAACCCTAACCCTACCATATACCACAATATACCACGACTGGGCACATTGGTACCACCCGGCGTGGAAGTTTTTGGATGAAAAAATGAACCCAGCCCATATAGTTTGTGCAATACACTGCGCAAACTAACCTTGACAGCCGTGGTGTAGTGTGAATTCTTCGCCTCTGGTGCGAGAGGTCCCTGGATCAAATCCCGGGGGGATCGGGGGGATATTTTGGTCTATTTTCCACGTTGAAGGAAAAATTCTGAAAAAAGTTGGGGGCATATCAAAACGTTTTGAGCTCTAAGGGACCTTTATGTATGCCGACTTTAACCTGCTTTCAGGTTGTATTTATCTAAGCACTTAACGCCCGACTACGCAACAATGCACAAGGCCACTACTGTTCAAACATATTCACTATAGTACGTTTTTTCTCAACACGGGATATATGGGAAATGCCAGTTTACAAAAAATTACCCTCTGACCCTTTAAATGTTAATTACGGTGGACCTGATTATCCAATCAGATTAATTTTTGCACGAGGAACCAGGAAATTTATTTAGCTTCATCTCAAACCCGATTACCGGGCATTAGGCCGCCCTCTTGGGACCTTTAAGGCGTCCATAAGAACCCGGGGTAGGACTCGAATTTCTAAAAACTCTGTGTAACGCGAGCTTTCAAGCACAGAACAGCGCATGTTTTTCCTGAAATTTGACACAGATAAAAATTATTTTCGGTTCGACTGTAATATATATGCACTTGAAAAAAATATATTTCGAGAGAGAATATTATTAGCTTCACATGGAGGTCAATTACTGGGTGTTCCGAATTATATATTTTTATTTATGACAATTTAAGTGTAAACGGCCAGCATTTTAGGAGGATTTTTCGTGGGTTTTCAAAAGAAATTCTACAATAGAAATTTTGTGTTTAGTAGTTTATTTGAATGGCCCCAAACGATTTGATATGGTAGAGTTAGGGTTAAGAAGCAATTTTTTGAATTTTCCAGGGGGTGCCCTCTATTCATGATTTTTTTTTAGAAAGTAGATTTTGTTGCAGATTTACATTTCTGATCATAAATCATAAATATATTCTTAGTTACAGAGCGATATGATTCCTAATTACTTCAAAATCATGTTTTTTTATGGTTAAAATAGAGTGAAAATAAATTGTTCGCTAACGAACAATCTATTTTCAACCCTTAAAAACCATGATTTTTAAGTACCAGGTAACTAGGAATCGCATCGCTCTGTAACTCATATTTATGAATTATGATCAGAAATATAAATCTGCAACAAAATCTACTTTCTAAAAATCATGAACATAGCTAATAGGGCGTCCCTGGAAAAGATCACCTAATATGCCTTTAAGTCAATTATGTAGGATCGTTTTGGTTTTCTTGACTTAAAATTTTTATTTCAAAATTCACATTTTTGGCACTTTTTGGATATTTTCAAAACTTTGACATGCTAGTCACTGACCTATAGCAAATAAACCCATGTGATTTCAACAATTCAGGGACCAATTGGATTGACTTGAGAAAATTGAAAAAGCTAAATTTGACTTTACTTGAGCCTGAGGAGAATGTTGTGGTGTAGAGATGATGGTCATCGATCAGGTTGGTCAATAATTTCCCTGGAATAATTTTTGACACTATACAAACAGGCCTCAAATTTCGTCATTTTAGGGGCACGGCCACTTTGGCCTTAAGAATATACCATTTCGAAGGGCACCGAGGCCATGTTCTGGGGCACCAAGGCCAAACCAAGGGCACACACGGCCTCTGTTAAAAATAAGGCACGGCCATTATGGCCGTGAATTTTTTACTGATCCGAGGGCATCGCGGCCAGATGCGAGGGCATCGCGGCAATGGCCGCGATGGCCGCGATGTAATTTGAGCCTGTATACAAAATCAAAATACCTGATTCAAAATCAAAATACTAGCGGATTCAAAATCAAAATACCTGATTCAGAATAAAATACTCGATTCAAAATCAAAATTTAATACCTGATTCTAAATCAAAATACCTGATTCAAAATCAAAATAACTGATTCAAAATTAAAATACCTGATTCAAAATCAAAATAATTGATTCCATTATATTTGATGCGACGATCAACTGCATCAACTGCGATCTAAAAAGTCAAACAGTCAGTCACCTCTGGCATAAAAAAAAGCTGTCCTACGAGATAATTTTAAATTTCGTCACTTTTCTTTTTGTCGCACCCTTGAAACTTCAACAAGTTATATGCGCCTGCGTATAATAAGTTGGTCGCCCAAATTGTCATACGAGCTGTGCGTACGTGTACGAAAAGTCAACAAGGTCAATAAACAAAAAGCTTACACAATTCAAGCAAGGTTAAAACATGTTTAATAAGCCTGTGTATGTACGTACGTGACAATGGTTGTCATTGAAGGAGAAACAAGGCTTACAGGAGAAATCAAGGGCCTATACCTCTACCATAATTGTCCATCTAGTGCCTCCCAAAAGGTAATGTAACGAAACTGTATTTTTGAATTATATTATATTAATTTATGTTCCCCGCAAATAAGCTTACTTGGTCTTGGTATCAGTCCATGCAGGTGGACAAATTATCAAGCCCTGGTAAATTTGCCAACATTCACCAGGGCACTGGCATATTTGCCAATATTTACAGTTAATCCAAAAGTAGCGCTTCCACAAAAAAAATGGCATCTTCTATCTATCCTTCATATATCAATAGCTTTAATATTTTAATACTAATATACTAGTAGAACATCTTTGAATAAGTTCATCAGGATTCAGGATTGTAGATATAGATATATACATTAAAGTTTATATTTTGTTGAACAAATCCAAGAATTGTACTCACAATTATACGGTTTCGTCAACCAGTTCGGTTGACTTCTTCAGTAATTGCTTGATCCACTTGTTTTTCCCGCGAGAGATGATATTCTATGTTGGAGAAACGGGACGTCTTTTTGGCACCAGATTAAAGGTATATTATGTGATCTTTTCCAGGGAACGCCCTCAACATCAAAAAAAAAATTGAAAGCAGATTTTCTTGCAGCTGTACATTTCTGAACATAAATCGTACATACATTCCAAGTCACAGGGCGATACGATTCTTAATTACTTCAAAATCATGGTTTTAGAGTGAAAATAAACTGTCGGATATCCGACAACTTATTTTACTCTAGTCTAAATTCATTCTAAAACCATGATTTTGAGGTAATTAGGAATCGTATCGCTCTGTAAATTGGAATGTATGTACGATTTATGATCAGAAATGTAAATCTGCAAGAAAATCTACTTTCTAAAAAAAATCATGAATAGAGGGCGCTCCCTGGAAAAGATCACATAATATGCCTTTAAATGAACACAAAAAGGACGCGAACAAAGTCAGTGACAGAAAATTCACATGATCCAATGTACATCGCTGAACATCAAACTGAACAAAAGCAAATCAATGTTCAGAGCTACCGACATTCCATTTCTGGGACCTTGAATTGAACTGTCATGAAGTGATTTAATAGTCAAATATCGCCATTTACATCTAATTTTAAATTTAATTAAAAAAAAGAAAATTAGTGTGAAAATAAGGGTTGGTACATTTGGTGACCCCACTTGTCTGACCCGACTTTTCTGACCCCACCTGACCCCACTTTTTTTCTCGTGTAACGTTACGGTGTAACAATGACAAGTAATATACACGAATATTACAACGAATTGACAACTCCAGCTATTTCTTTCACAAAAAATCACTAAGGTACCGTTGCGCCCATCACTACAAAAACTTTTTTACAATAGACAAAACTTTTGCTTGATGCTGAATGGATGTCTCTGACACACCCTTGTATTTCATTGGCCACAAGTACTCATGACATAATTTTGGCTAGTGGATTCCCCAGATAAAGTGCTGGCCACAGGGTTTGAATTAATCGAAGGCATTGAAGGCCATTGCCTTCGATACCCCACCTAGTAGCCTTGATGCCCTCAATTTCTGGCTGTTTTCACTCCATTCAAAAGTACATAATGGCCTTGGATAAAGTGTGTGCTCCTTTCAAAGTGCCTTAAATTGCCTGCCCTTTTCATTTCTTATTTCAAGGCCTGGTGCTGGGAGATATAAAGCAGTCCATGCAGCTGGACAAATTAGGGTAGGGGTTTGGGGAGGGTAGGGGTTTGGGTGTGGAGGTGGTTTGTGGTGGGGAGGTAGTTTGTGGTGGGGTGGGTTTGTAGTGGGGAGGGGGTTTGTTGTGGGGAGGGGGTTTGTGGTGGGGAGGGGGTTTGTGGTGGGGAGGGGGTTTGTGGTGGGGAGGTGGTTTGGGGAGGGGAGGGGTTTGTGGTAGGGTGGAGGTGGTTTGGGTGAGGAGGTGGAGGGGGTTGGGGGTTTGTGGTAGGGATGGGAAGGGAGGGGTTTGTGGTGTGGCATGGGGTTGGGGTGTGGAGGGGTTTATGGTGATGGGTGGTTTGTGGTGGTGAGTGGGTTGTGGTGAGGAGGGTGTTTGTTGTGGGGGAGGGGGTTGTAGTGGGGGAGGGGTTTGTGGTGGGGAGGGGTTTGGGGGTGGGGAGGGAATGGGGTTTATGGTTGGGTGAGGTGGTTTGGGTGGGAGGTGTATGGGGAGGGGAGGGTAGGGGTTTGGAGTGGGGAGGTAGAGTGGGTTTGTGGTGGGAGGGGTTTGTGGTGGGGGAGGGGGATTGGGGTGGGGCTGTTTTTGGCCAAACATTACTGACAGTGACATTTAATTTATTTTTCAATAAAACAACAAAATATTATAGATCCCCTCCAAAAGTTAGGGTCGGTCTGTGGGAATTTTTTTCATATTTTTTCATATTTTTAATTAGCTTTAAAATAAGATGTGAATGGGGATATTTGACTATTAAATCACTTCATGACAGTTTAAAAATATGTTAGTGTATTTCCGGAAAGAAAACAATCTATTTCTGGAATTTCAAAATTTAGGGGTCTATATTCATTTACACTAGTAAAAGCAAAGAAGACGCAACTTTTGTCTCCGTTTTCAAAATTAGGGTCGGTCAGAAGAAGATAATCAAACCATTTCTTTTGGCCTTATGTCTACTAAACATCTTGAATAAGATTTAAATATTAATATATATCAAATTTAATTTTGGAATAACAAATTAAAAAAAAGACTGATTGTGTCGGTTGAGAATGGCACTGTCAGTTCAAATTCTGTATCTTATCCTTTTTTTGATATCATTAACAGTCAAACTTGTGACTTCGTGGGATCAATGAGATTGTATTCGGTTTTTGGTATCCTCATCATTAATCAAGGTGAGGTTTGCCATTGTCAATATTCAACAATTATCATTTCAATCAAATTTTAAAAAAACCTTGGCAAAATGACTGAAATTTAATTTATTTTCCAGTAAAACAAAGTATTTTTTGGAAGTTTCACAAAATATTTAGTTATTGAGTTAAGCTATCAGTATTAATTAATTAGTATGCCCACCTAGCGGTTGCCCACTTAGCATTTCGTCCACCTGCACAAACTGGTGTAGTGTACATGGTCATGGTGTAGCTTTAAAAAGCTTTAAATAATTTAGTTGTGTAAGCTTTGTTTAAAATAAGGAAAGATGGCAATGTTGTGTTTGCTCCCTTAGAGAATAAACGCCCACATTTCACAGCTAGGCCTAAAGTTGCAATGTATGGTCACTATAGTCTGATAGTATGATTAGAAATTGAACAAACGCAGCTCAAAATTGATCGTGCCATCAAAATTTTCTTGTTTATGTTTGTGCGCGCTTCACGCAATGTACGCAAAACTCTGCTTTAATGTGTTCTTTCAATTCTAAATCCGACTATAGTATTGTGTATGCATTTACCCAATAGATATATTATATTGTAACCAATGCAGGAAGATAAAATTCCGGGGGGGGGGGGGGGGGGAATGATTTTGAAACCCATTTCTAAGGGTTTTGCTTCATTAATTAGACCCATTTGTAAAAAGTGACCACATTATTAGGGATTTTCCAGCACAAAATCATACCCCATGTTTAGGGATTTTTTGCTGCAAAAAAAGCTACCCATTTAATAAAGCGGCACATCCCCGTATACAGTGTTAGGTGAGTACCCCACCCCGGGATAAAATTAGATCTGGCGTGTACCCCAGCCCCCAACTCAGCACAAAAGTTGGTAACCATGCATGTACTAAATATCGCAGAAAAGGGTATATTTTCAAGTGTCAGCGCGGACGGCGAAATCATGAAAATAGGGGGTATTTTATGAATCATAAAAAGGGGTATTTGACGAAATCCCCCGAAAATGTATGTTTTCCACCATTGGGGTACACCAGTTCATAACACAGGACCATACACACCTGGTAATGTTGGGAGCAACTTGTTTTTATCTATTTTATGAATGCATAATGTGTCATTGAAAAGGGGTGTTTGAAATTCTAGTCATTAAAAACCAAAAATAGGGGGTATTTTTAACCCCAATTTTGTCCTTGAATTAGCAAAAAAGTGGGTTAAGATTGATGAAAAATCCTTGCAAAGGGGTACTTTGAAAAAATGAAGAACATGCATTGTTACCAACTTTTGTGTTGAGTTGGGGGCCGGGGCGTGTAACTGTTATGGGGTGGAGAATACTCCGGTGGTTTCAGTCGACATTGACTTTGGGTACGCATGACCGTTCCCAAAATCATGGAAAAGGGGGAGTTTTCATGTCTTGTCCGCGATTTCCAAAAATTAAGGGTGTTTTTTGAAGCCATGTCCAAGGAAAAGAAGACAAAAATGGTAGGCCTATAATATATTTGAAGACCCCATGTCCACTCCTCTGTGCATAATTGTAAGAGGAAGTATTTTGAACCAAATGTGTCCTTGTTTTTGCGCAATAAAATTAGATCATGTGTTACCCCTCTTAATCCAAAGAGAAAACACTGGGAGCTTAGATTTAGAATACATGTACCCTACCCATTCTTATTCCTCACTCCTCACTGTGTAATTCATTGGCGTAGCCAGGGGGCCTGGGGGGGGCACGTGATCCCCAGGTCCCTGGCCCTCAAAAAAAGAAGAAGAAGAAGAAGATGAGAAAAAGGAGGAGGAGAAGGCGGAGATTGGAGAGGGAGAGAGAATAAAGGGGCGTTTGTTGTTTGCTTTCTATTGCTTCAGACAAAAGTGTAACACGCTCCCTACTTTGTATGTTCCCAGCACAGGACTCAACATAGCCGGGCAATGATTTGTGTACGTCCCTGCCACTTTGTCTCGGTTGCCCCCCCCCCCCCACCCATGTGTAACAGGTCCCCTTAGACAATATGTTGGAACCTAGAATTGCACCTATTCGACAAGTTCGGGATAATCTTTTGAAGGGATTTTACTTCCAGGCATTACATCCATTTCAAGACGTCAGTCGGGGAATAGGAAGTATTCAAATGAATATAAAAATAGCACATTTTTATGCCCATGAAAAATATTTTTACATGTAAATTAAAGGAAAGATTTTTTCCCCAAAAAAGGCGACCCTAGATTTTCAGATGTTTGGGTCAGTTGCAAAGGTCAAGACATCTCTTTCTTGTGTGATTTATTTATGACACCACATCTTTCACTGATTTCTATGCATTTCTCTAGGTTCGAGCATGTTTGGAGCAAAAGAGCTTGGATTGGAGTGGCAAGGTAGTGACAGGAGAACCCGGTCCTGATGACCCTATATCCCAGGTACCCACTCTAGTACATGATGGCGTCATTCACATTGGATCTAATGATATAATGATACACTTGGATGAAGCATTTCCTGCAAAGCCATTGAGGCCGTCTACTGAGTAAGTACCAATTCTCATGGGGGGGGGGGGGACGACGATGTCACCTGTAACATCACCAGTGCGCGTGCGAATTACTGTACCACATACAAGATTGTCTGGTGGTATGCGCGCATTTGAAGGTGTCCACCGTAAACCATACACTAAACCAAACCAGTCATCTGTAACAACATCAACCAATGCAACAGTCAATGCATGTTCTCCAATGCATGGAATGGAACCAGGCACTTAACATTGTTGATCAACAAGAGGTGACATGGTCTAATATACTTTTGTCATCTTTGGAGGGGAAGAATTATTGAAATTATTGAAAGACTATGTGACCTGTGTAGGCAAGCTTGGTTTTTGAGTGTATATAGACCAATTTACTTTGCAACCACAATATGTGGTCTACCGCTGGTTAAAGGCATATTATGTGATCTTTTCCAGAGAGCGCCCTCTATTCATTATTTTTTTTAGAAAGTAGATTTTCTTGCAGATTTACATTTCTGATCATAAATCATACATACATTCCAAGTTATAGAGCGATACGATTCCTAATTACCTCAAAATCATGGTTTTAGAGTGAATTTAGAGTGAAAATAATAAACTGTCGGATTATCCGACAGTTTATTTTCACTCTAAAATCATGATTTTTAAGTAATTTTAATTACTTACAGGGCAATATGATTCTTAAAAGAATCGTATCGCCCTGTAACTTGGAATGTATGTACGATTTATGATCAGAATTGTAAATCTGCAAGAAAATCTTCTTTCAATTTGTTTTTTTTGATGTTGAGGGCGTTCCATGGAAAGATAACATAATATACCTTTAATGATTAATTTGCCACTTCTGCATGAGATGAGGTGAACCCACTTGCCAAGAGACTTCCATTGGTTAAATCAGCCAACATTTCAAGCACTAGATGAAACAACATCATGAACAAAATTTGGCACTGGCTCTTCGAAAATACTCGGCATTACTAGCATTAGCAGTGTCCAAATTAAGTGGTAATCCGGTCGTCCTGACGACCAAAACGGCCGCCGGACGACCAGAAAATGCAATGCTGGTAATCCGTTGGACGACCACACTTTAAAAAAAAAAAAAAATAAGTTGCATGGTACCCCATGACCCACATCATAGCTATGGTAACTTACAACTTAAGATCCTAAATATTTGTATTTCATTATTCTGATTGAAAGTACAACCAAGGAGGAGTTATTATATTGACTATGATTTAACTCCTTGGAACAACTTTTGAGGACCGTTTTCAGTGTCAAAAAAACCTATTTATTTTTAAAAGTGAACAACATCTAACTAAATTCAGTAAGCTATGCACATTGTTCTTTATCGCGGATGACAATAGAAGTGTTGCCTGTAACCTTATGCACCATTATAAAGATTGATAAATGTTTGCATAAACTATTTTGATTCGTTTTAAATATATTTTTAATTTCAAGTTAAAAAGATTATAACTTTATTTCTTATGCATGTGATAATGGTAAACAAATTGTTTGATGTATGTATGATGGAAATAATAACACATAAGTTTTGAATGCATTTCAAAATCTTTAATACACAGATTTACCATTTTGCAATACCTCATCACATGCCTATGAACCACAAATATAATTTTTCTGACTTGAATTTGCAAATTTATTTTTATTATTATTTTATTGTTATGTCATTTAATAGGCTACACTTCTCTTCCCATATTAAATGATAATTTACTGAATTTAGGTATTTTTCAATTTATGTGCAATTGAAACAAAAACCAGACTTAACCTCTACCGATAGCCCTACCTTGGGGCTAAGCTGTTGACCAAGTTTTGGTGGTTATAACTTTATTTTGTCTGTCAGTGTCAATGTCATAAGCACAAAAATAAATACAAATAAACATAATGGTTCGAAAAAGGTCTCTAAATTATTCCTAAATACAAAGTAAGTTAGTAAGTAGGCTATTAATACCTTATTTGTGCATAACTATAAGGTTAAAAGAAATTTCCAGAAATCTGCATAATTAATGGTCAAATTACGGATTACCAAAAATGTTGACGGATTACCAGATTTCATGACATTGGTAATCCGTAGGATTACCAGATTTTTTTCCTTAATTTGGACACTGAGCATTAGTTTTGTACCCATCTGCCAACCAGAGCCTTGTGCAAGCACCATGTATCTAACCATGTATACATTACCCCCATGCATGGGCCCTCAAATTAACATTCAGTTTCCCCCACAAAGGGCTGGTACTCAACAATATATCAATTTCAATTTTGAATGACCACCTCACAGGCACCCATGCAAAGCAGATCTGGATGTGCATTGTTGTATTCATTCATTATTTAACATTTTTGGGGTCAAAATTGTCAAGTTTCATAATTTCCAAGTCAAAACAGTTGACAACATTTCACCGAATACTATTTTAAAATGTATGGATAAATATATACATGTAATGTCCTTTCCATCTGTGTAGGGATAGTAAGGACCATGTCACATACTGGTTGGACCTAGAGGATAGCATACAGAAATCAATGAGGTACACCACACATGCATTTGGACCAGCATCACCATGCACAGGCAAGCACAAGAAAATGGAGAATTCCAAGATTCAATACCAGCAATGTCATGAAGGACTCTATGAGGAAGTGTTACGTCAGCACATTGAAACCATACACAAGTGAGTGATTTTCTTTGCAAATCTGGTTTAACTTTATAAGGCAACAGGAAATAATCCTCTTCTTCAAGTCCTTAGAATAAAAATCTTTTGTAAAGACAAAAATAACTAGTACAAATAACAGGTTAAAATGCATAGCTTTAATAGAGGATGATCGCCTCCTGGGAACGAGGTTGAATTTAGTTAATAGATGTATCAATTTCAAATTATTCAATGTAATATTTTGTTATTGACAGTGCCCTTGAAACCCTGGAGGCCAGACTGAAATCTCACCAATGGTTGGTAGGTGATAGCCTGACTCTGGCAGATCTCTGCTGGGGACCGATTATCTTCTGCTGTATCACACAATTAGATTTCCCTATGGGACGTTACCGAGGAGTGCAAGACTGGTATAAGAGACTGTGTAAGAATTCGGCAGGTTTTCAGGAAGGTGCGCTCTCATATAAATGGCAACCAGCTGGTGTGACTTATGGCATTAAGGAAAGAATTATCGGTAAGTCTTTTTAAATGCTATTTATTTCGGTCAGCCATCGATGGAACAAACTCCATGTCTAAAATTATGGTGATTACTGATTGGTGCCCAGGGTGGTCATGACAAAAAGGGTATTAGGCGCGTATCCAAAAAAACAAAAACGTAACTAGGGTAGTTTTTCAAACCAGGGCGTATTAAATGCGTTATGTGAATATCAAAATAAGCAATATTAAGAAAAAGGGTACAGTACGTATAAGGGTCCTTATTTATTTTGATCAGTGAGAATATGAATAGCCGTGATATATTCCTCAATTTGTATCCGTCGCTATACTATCCTGGCACTCGATCAACCCTGTAGAACAGGGTTGTTTCTTTGTTTGTCGCCTAACTAAGCTCCTGGTTATTTGTGTGTGTTTTTAGGTCATGTCATTAGGGGTTCAATAAGGTTTCGGAGTTGTTTATCTTGAGCTGCCCGAGCAAAATAAACCCGTCTTACCGTTGTCGATTCAAGATAAACAACGACGAAGACCTTGTTGAACCCCGTTCAACAACGACCAAACATATTTACATCATTCATGTGAATAGCGTTTTGGAAAATTAATGAAAACAAGTAAAAAACGTGGTTTAATAGGCTTAATTTGACATAAAAAATAGCTGCTCTTTAAAAAACGGAACAAAATGTTTACGTTTTATTATAATTAGGCCCTTATTTGGACATCGCCCGTTCCCTGTAAATGGGCGAGGGAACTTCTGAATGGGATGGGTTACAAAAGGT
Source organism: Ophiura sarsii (assembly GCA_035610835.1). Classification (NCBI taxonomy): domain Eukaryota; kingdom Metazoa; phylum Echinodermata; class Ophiuroidea; order Amphilepidida; family Ophiuridae; genus Ophiura; species Ophiura sarsii. The sequence goes on from CM069443.1 coordinate 23,697,251, forward strand.
AAACATTAGAGAAGACAAATTATTGCGCAAGTAATTGTGGAATTTAAAATATTTTGTAAATAGCATTTTATTCACACACCACCTTTAACATTCAGAGAAAAATTAAATCAAGAATGTGTTTAATTTACATAACACATTTTGATATATGTTTACAGAATATTTGTATCAAATTAGACACACGGCCCCTCCATTTCAATAGTGGTACGGTCCAAATAGATCTGAGGGTTGTCATTTCACCGCGCGATGATACAAAATGACGATTCTCTTGTACTGGGTAGCGACCGTTTCGGCTAAAATTGTGGCTTTAGGAATGGTCCGTGACATATGGCCCTCGCCAAAAATATTTTCCTCAGGGATATAGCTACATTTTGATATATAAAGCTGTTTGCTAACTTTAAGGATCGCATGGCGAAATGCATTTATACGCCAAAAAAACAGGCGAAAGAATGAACAAATTTTGCGAACATTTGTTGTTTGTTTACAATTTTGCATCGATGCATGGTTTCCAAATAAGGTTCGCCATCCTATTAATTTGCATATGAAGTGTGGGTTTATCTCAAATCAACAATGCTTTGTTACTGTACTTAAGGTATGGGGAGTTGTTGAACAGATGTTAAACTACCATTGAGATTGTATTTGAAGATTTTTTTTACTCCAAATGTAAGTAAGCTTACCTCTGGGCAGTGGCATAGCCCGGTCATTCAGATGGGGCAAGACTAAATTGTTAATAAATTATCCCAGTCGGAAGGTGAAAAAAGACCAAAACAGCTGATTTGGCAGGGTTTGTGTTCTTTTCACCCTAATTTGTTTCTTCAGAGGATGGTGGGTATTCTGCCGCCCCCTTACTATACCCATGGCTACACCACTGCCTCTGGGGAAGCTCTCTGGCAGCTTCTTGTTTGCCTTTCGTCAGTTTATCCTTCATGTAATTCTGCAGGGAATTAGCCTAGCACAAAATCTGTGTTAAAGGATTAAAGGATTAGACAGCTTAATTCAGTAATAGAGGCTTAACACCAGTCTAACTCATAAATGAATTACACTAAGGATACACCCTTTTGTCAGCCTCAATAACACATGAGTCTGTTGCGTACCATCATCAGGCAGTGGTTGCATTGATCTTTTTGACACATACATTATCTCTTACACAGACCTGAAGAGTTTCTTAGGTTACTCATTATCATGCTGTGAGAGAGAGACTGACACAAGTGGATGGAGGAGTGTAGTGATTACATCATTGGTATTGGCTATGTGTCTCATTTTCTACCCCAAAGAAGGAATCTCGATACAGCAATACTCAGGTATGCATGAGGACTCACAAGAGTAAGGCACACAGGGTTACATGCTTAAGGGGGGAATCAAAGAAGTTTTTGATTTGATTTTTTGAATTTTGTGAGAGCTGTTATTATTGAACTATTAATCAAATATAGAAATAATAGGCATATACGACGGGTATTAAACAAATTATAAATATTTTAAACAGGTTCGCCGTCGGGGTAGAAAAGAGACAATAATGGGAAAACAATCTTGCCCGGGAATCGAACCCAGGATCTGTTGATTGCTTGTCCGATTCCCGGTCGAGATCGTTTTCCCATTATTGTCTCTTTTCTACCCCGACGGCGAACCTGTTTAAAATATTTATAATTTGTTTAATACCCGTCGTATATGCCTATTATTCCAATGTATTTTTACTCTACAGGGAGGACGGCACTTGATTTACACTTGTATAGGCCCGAGCTACTCCGGGTAATACTTGTGGCAGGAGACTGGGAAACGAGATCGCTTAGGTTTGAATTTCAGATGCTTTACCATGCGAGGTCTTGTGGCCCAATGGACAAGGCAGTTGACAAGCAATCCCATTATTGTCTCTTTTCTACCCCGACGGCGAACCTGTTTAAAATATTTATAATTTATTAATCAAATGCATATAAAAGAATACATTTTTGGAAAGGAAATGGATCAGAGAATCCAAATTTGGCATCAATTGTGACCAAAAAAGTTTATTTTGTTAAGAAAATCACAAAATTCACTTTTTTTTACCCGATTTGTTTTTAACAAAGCTAACAAATATAATTTTGAGTATATGCTCAAATCGCTTGATGATGATGTAAAGACACTGATAAAGGGACAAATTTCTTTTTTTAACCTTTTCTAATATTTTTTGAAATTTTGACCAAAACGGCATTTCCGTTCCAAAAAAGTATACTTTTAAGTTTTATGTACATTCGAGTCATAGTTCAATAATTACACCACTCACAAAATTCAACAAAAAACTTCCTTAAGGGGGCTGTGCACTCTCAATTTTGTATTTTTCACTAATTTCACTTTTCTTCATTTTTCAAAACTTCATAGTGTTATCTATCAGTACATGAAAAGAAATTTTCAATTTCGAAATCCCAAAAGCCTATTTAGAAGGATTTAAATCCCTTAGTCTGATCATCTACATAGTGGAATGGAAAAGTCTGCCCGCAGGGGATCAGCGGGATTCCCATGCGCCGCGTATCCCGTGAAAGTTTTGTTTTTCACGCAAATTAGCACGCGCCTGTTCGCTTAATACGCGACGCTGTTGTTTAGAATGCCGGCAATGCGTGCTGCGTTAACCGCTATGTTTTTGGCGCGTTTTGAGGGCTTGGTCACACGCGTTGTTTACGCATCGGGGGCTCGACTTTTATCAAACCATCATTTTTTCCGGGGTGTGGCAGAAGCAAGTAATAAATAAAACAAGGCTTTGGGCAAGAGTTAGTGTCAAGGAGTTTGGAAAGAGAGTAGGAAAAAATACAAAAATAAAGGACAGAGAAAGATTAAAAAGACTCACACTGGAGTTTTATCCGAAGGTGTTATGTTGTCTTTTTGTTTCCTTTCGATATTGTCCATGTCTGTCCCACTCGCCCGTCCATCCAAGACCTGTTTATTTAATTATTGTCATCACTAATTATGGTATCCCTATTACTTTTTATCGTTGTTTTGTTAGCTATGTTCTCAATTAGTTCAACTCGATGTACTAATTTGTCATTTTATATCAAACATAATATCAATTATAAGTGTCATTTGACATAGGCCTACATATTAATTATTATGGGCGAGTGTATGATCGGAGAAGCATAGTCGGGCAGGCCGATGTTATCATGGTTTATATTATAGTCTAACTTTGTATAGTTATGTGCACACGCGGCAATCTAAAACAAGGGGGTGGGGGTATATATAGGGAAGGGTAGGGCTGGACATCCTCTCCTGTATTTTAATATAATATCCATTATAAATCTTAATTTATTTCAGTTTGCGTTTGGGTGTTAGGCCTATACGGTTTGGTAATATGCCATAATCATGATAATATCAAACAAAATAAGTGCCAAGATATTACCAGGTTAATCAAGTCATGTTTCTTCTATGCATCTTCCTAATATTTCATGGTTAAATTGAATAATAATATATAGGCCTATATATAAATTCGGGAACAAACCGATTGAAATTCTGACTGAACATGCTGAACAAAGGTCTTCCCATTACGATCGCTAAAATGGCTCTTCATTCATATTTTTGAATCAATAAAACGTCTGAATGTTCTAAACTGAAAGCAAATGGGAAAGGGTGGGTTATGGTGGGAGAGGATGGTCTATACTGCTGTCCGTCGGACCCCCTCCCCCCCCCCCCCCCCCCCGCCCCCCCCCCCCCCCAAATGGTAACGATGTTATGAGCATGAGATGTAAACAATAGGCCTAATTAATTAAATAGTGCATAGTTGCACCTTTGATATCCTTGTACTTTTTTGCCTTTCTCCCAATGAAAAAAGTATGCTTCAATCTACGTAGGTGACAAGGCAATTTATAGGGATAGCTAATAAATAATAGGCCTAATACTATAGTACTATATATAATTGTTAATAATGGCAGTGTTTTGACCGTTATCATTGTTATCTTCAATAGATGGAAAACTCATTTTAAAGAGATCCAACCAAAATGCTTAAGGCAAATGGTATTTTCCCGTTGGACTTTGCCTTATACCAGGCTGAATTGCCGCCGATGAGTCCGAAATTTGAAAACGGGGAGGGGCGGTGCTCGAGACGTGTCGTCCTCAAAAACCCACCGCCAAATTGGGGGGGGGGCCGGGGGGGCCTCGATCCCTCCAACCCACTATAAGTCCTGCACTGTATTTGGGGGGGGGGGGCCTCGATCCCTCCAACCCACTATAAGTCCTGCACTGTATTTCAAAAACCCTCGCCCCCTTCAACCCAGTGTATTTACAGAAAATAAAAGGGGCCGGGGGACACTCTACTGTTTAATACCTTCATATGTTCATAGTCATTTTACAAACCGTTAACCTTATTATCCTGCTTCATTAAACATTGAGTAATAAGTGTTATACCTAAACCTAATTCCCTTTTTCAGTTGCGCTGGCATATTGAGGGTCAAGTTCAGTGCAATTTTTGGCTTTTTACTTTGATAAAATCGGAATTCGTGACGTGACTTTGATCAGAAGCTTACCTGATTCCGTCCCTGAAGTAGAAGAAGAAGAACAAATTTATCAGACAGCTGCGACCAAACGACGTCATAATTAAATCTTCATCACCATTTCTCGCTTTCTCTCTTATTTTTCCAATTTTCTCATTACTAAGTTTATACTAAATCTACAGGAAGGGCTGATTTTTACACCCAGAACTCGCTAACTGCGTCACGGTGCATTTGAAAATGATCACATTGATGAAGACTTGCAAACTGCACTGGGCCTATAATGATAAACTTTGATGATTAGCCGCGATGTTGCGCACAGAAATTAATACACGAGCGTGTAATATTTGTCAACTGGTTTAACGCGCACGCGTCACCATTTAATTTGCCAACTCAAAACATTCCACGCGCATTCGCGCTCGTTAGCAATTAACGCACGCGTTTTCATGCGTTACGCTTCCTGGAAATTGTAGGCGCACTTCGAATGCGCATGAAAAGGTATGGCTTCTTTTTCACACTCTGCATCATGACAAAGGTGGGTTTTTAACACACGTTTGAGGTTATTTTGATACCAAGAAAATAACGGTTTGTAATCAAACTTTGCACGAAGTTGGGGATTCATATGCTTCTCATAATATATAAAGAACAGGATTTGAAATTGGTGTATTTTCCCGTAAACCATGATCAAACGGCGGTATTGTCACATTTTCACCTTCATCGGTTGATTTCTTTATGTTCATTTTTGAGTAAAATGTGCAATTTTATGGAAACAATAAGTCGATAAATACTGCATCTGATGAAACGTAAGTAGGCTTAATGGAAAGAGCATGATCATCGCTAGGAATCGTTTTTTTTGTTTAATTATAATTTACCTAGTTCAAAATGTAGGGGTATTTTTGTGGAAATGGACGGGTTTTTTAATTCAGAATGTTGACTTTTATGCCTTATTTGGTCAATAAATCACAAAGTATGTCCAAAATCAACAAACAAAAAAAACGATTCCTAGATAATTTTGTTAAGATTACAATACATCTAGAACGATAACTTTCGACAAAATATATTTTTAGTTATCTTGACAAAACCTAAAATACGTGTTTTTTATCATTTTTACCAAAAAGCTCAATTTTCGAAAAAAATCATGTTCATGGTTAGATTTATTGAACCCTTTACTTCAAGAAAATGTATACTTTTATATGGATTAAATGAATAATGACGAAGCTACGGCAGTTTTACGGAGGCTGTACCTGAAGGTGCACAGCCCCCTTAAGTTCCCCCTTAACATTACCCTGGTCATGTTCTTCATCAAACTAGAATATTAGCCTATGATTGCATGCCACCAAAACATAAATTCACTGTATGCTGTGATATACATTTCATGACATAGTTTCAGGATTGTTTTAAACATATTACAAATGTAACCATTTCATAGACATTTCATGATACATTGCTTTTGAGTAAATTTGAATTTAAATTTACTTTTAACATCAGGGCATATATATTGATATTTTTGACTCAAATAATTACCAAAATGTATGGATTTAAATAGTCCATTATTTGCAAGCTTCGTCTATCTCATTTTGAGTAATCTGATGCATACTAAATGTTGAACAGAAATGTAATGTATGGTACAACCTGCACATCAATTTTTTTAAATCTTGAACACAATTTTGAAATTAAGATCATAGCATCCAAACTTTGTTCTACCTATCATGAATAAGTCTAGTGCTAAGATTTTTTCTGTTATACACATAGACTATGGGCTACCCTACCTCTGTTGTAGGATTAAAATGGCTACCTCTGCACTGACAGCATAGCTGGTCTAGTGGTTATGACATTCACTTTGCGACCGAAAGGTCCTGGGTTTGAATCCCAGTATCGTCAGATTTTATGTAAATCCTTAGTCGAAAGACTTATGACTAGGCTAACACCCACACTTTGAATAAATTCACAGGTTTGCAGGACAGAATATTAGATTTTTAATTTTTTTAAACAAAAAAATTAGCTCAACGTTTAATAGGTTTGTGTTATGATCGACACATTTCATCAGAATTGCCTCTTCTGATCCCGCTACTGGTAGAGGGAAAGCAGAGTATAGCAAGTTGGCCATCACTGACCCATGTTGTACAAAAGAATCATGACTGGTGTAATGCCAACATTCTCTGTAAGGAGACGAGAGGCCCATTTCTTACGTCATGCCTATGACCCACTGGACATCGTAATATAGCCCTCATTTGGAAGCAGCACTGGTCAGACGAGGTCATTCTGATGTAGTGTGCAGACCATAACACACAAAACTATCAATTGTGAGTAAATGTATTTGATTTTGAAAAATGAAGAGCTTAATACATAGTGTCCAAACCTTATTATTAGTGTCCAGATTGTTTGCCAACCTCGTAATGTCCATCCTATGGTTGTGGAAGTTCTGGTCATCCTACCGTCTTGCTCACACTCCCTCACGATTCATCTACTATTCGAGACTGCACTTCATGAAAGCTATGTTGACTTGTGAATACGGTCCAGATGTCCCGATGACGTTAGAAGAGAATCATCCACGCCCCAAGGTGCTGCTGCCAAATGATGTCCTTGTCAGAGTGAAGGCTGTGTCTGTTAATCCTCTGGATGTGAAGATGAAGCAAGGATATGGCAAGGATTTCTTTAATCTGATGCGAAGAAAAGTACTTAAGGTAAGTAAACTATCTGGATTCCTCGTGCAATGTGTTCAGTTCAAGGGTGGGAGGGGGCAATGGCATGTGAGCAGGCTTCTCGTTAGGTTAAAATAACATGGGGTCCACTGGACCTCATAATCTACCAATTCTCTAAATGATGGGGTCCGAGAAGAAATGATGGGGTCCAAGTCAAAAATGTAATTTGCGAATTGTGACTTCGGAATCGGATACGGAGTGGTTTAACAGCGCTGAAATGTCCAAAAATTGTCTACTCTATTTATTTTGTTGTTTGTAAAGAGAAAGATAAGTAAATAAATGACTTTCAAATGTACCTATCCCTATCAATCATGCGACAGGCCTGCGTGTGGATCAAAGTTTTCCGTCAAGATATTTACCCAGATATTTACCAATGCGGTAATCGCTATAACAATTACTGATTCATCTACATTTTTACATTACAACGAACAATAAAAGCGATGACCAAATTATCTTGGCACACGATTAAAAATTATTGCGTCCAAATGGACGCAATAAAGAGTCCAGTTTAAATGTACTGCGTTTTCAGCAAAAATATTGCGTCCCCAGACGCGAAAACGCAATGTAACCCACTTTTTTTTACTCGCTACACTCCGGTTATGGGCCTGGATACCTCTTTAGACTAGTTCGTAAAGCAGTATGTAGCTTAATGTCATCTTAGCCTCTTATTCAGCGTTGTGATGCTGTCCCTCTGATTTTTCACAAACCTGTCAAAACCATCAGGTCTTTCTTGGTTCACCCCAACCATATGACCCCAGACAATAACGAATATGTCTAAAGACACTTAGCTTGGTGGGACCAGTATATCCCTGGGCACACATTTCAAGGATACTACTACTACTACTAATAATGAATTTATCAAGCGCCATCTATCTAGGCAACCTAGAATAACTGCAAACAGACAGGTCCCTCACTGCTGTTGGAATGCATTGTAAGGGTACAAAAAAACTCCATCAAAATGAACAATGTCTAAGTAATCATGTGGCGAACATTTCTGGAAGAGGAAAATCCGAGAAGCCATCAAGATCAAGACCCAGCAACCCACACTCAACCGAGACACCCGCTATGATTTCCCTGCCATCTATGACGATCTGCTGTCACATGATGGCCCAAAAGGTGGTCATGTGACCAGAGGGACAGCACTACAACACTGAAGAAGAGGCCAAGATGGCTCCGAAATCTACGCTATGATTTATAAAATGAGTCTAAAAAGGCATCTATACAAAAATTCAACTAAACACCTATCTCAAAATTCAATGTTTTGACTCCTGAATGTGTAACTTTCAATACATAGTTACTTTTTTATCTAATCAGGTATGTATACACTATAGTGTCATACGCTAGCAGCCATTTGGACAACAATAGCCATGTATCAAATCTAAAGTATCCTGCACACTCCATGTTTAACATATTTGCATTAAATCACTCTGTGTTTCGTTTTGTATTTTCAGGACTCGGCATATGATGGAAAGCCACTACCCCTGATCCTCGGAAGAGATTTCTCAGGTGTGGTGGAGCAGGTTGGAGCTGCCGTTACAAAAGTAGCACCAGGGGATGAGGTAGGTAAATCTGTGGTGAAGGTGGGTGTGGGGTGAAGGGGTGGCATTACCTGTGATCCTTGGAAGAGATTTCTCAGGTGTAGTGGAGCAGGTTGGGGCTGTCGTTAATAAAGTAGCACCAGGGGATGAGGTAGGTAAATCTGTGACGAAAGGGTGTGGGCCGGGGTAAAGGGTGGCATTAGCCTTGATCCTTAGAAGAGCTTGTTTGGGTGTAAAGATGCAAGTTTGAGCTGCAGTACAAAAAAACTTGCACCAGCTGATAAGGTAAGTTGTACCTTCATGGAAATGTTGAGGAGGTAAGGAGCCTTACCCCTGAACCTTGAAAGAGATTGTTCAGTTGTAGTATCGCAATTTGAGACTGCTGTAAAATGTGACCCAAGGGGATAAGTTAGGTTAATCCATGATTTGATGGATGAGAATGTGGATGTAGGGGTTGCATTACCCCTATTCTTTGAAAGAGACTGCTCAGGTGTAGTGGAGAAGTTAGGACAGCTGTTAGAAAGGTGACCCAGGGATTAGGTAAGTTTATCTATGGGAGTTAAAGGAGTAGCATTACCACTGATCATTGGAAGAGCTTGTTTAGGTGGAGCAGGTTGTAACTGATGTTAGAAATTAGAGACCAGATGATGATGTAGATAAAGCCATGATTAGGCTGGGAGTGGAGAGGCAACATTAGCCATGATCCTTGGACGATATTGCTAAGATGTAGCGGTGCAGTATGGGGCAACTGTAAGAAAGGCGGGACCAGGGGATGGGGAAGTTAAATCCAAAGAATACTGAACTCTAGAAGTTGCACTTGCCCCCAAAATTAAAATCCGATGCGTTGCGTGATAATATCAAAATGGGCTGGTGATATGGCCACGCCCCATCAGGAGACAACAGGCAGCTCCTGCTAGATTTAGTTCCTAAAATTGTTGTGTAGGTTCTCTTGATGCCGATCAGACCTCCAGATATTATTATTTTTTCTTTTATTTATATTTTAATGTTGTTCTCTATGTTTGGGCTTTTATCTTATTTTTATGTCACTTTCATTGGCATTTTTAACCCCTGCCCATTTGTGTTTCTTGTATTATGCACATTTTCTGAGTTGCAGTGAACCAATTGATTGGCCTTTCAGAGCTCTCTGTCAAGAGTTACCAGTTTGATTTCTAATCACTCAGTTCATTAACCTTGTTAATGTCTGTTGGGCTAGGGGTCACTTAGGTACCAAAACAGACCAGAAAAAAGTTGTATGTATATTTTTTGCTCGTATTCATTATTCACCCCAACAAATGTGAATTTATCAGATGTGCTGCAGTTTATATACCAAAAATAACACTAAGAGTGTATCAAATATGTTTTAAAAGATATGTGTCTATTCAAACTGTATACATCTGAAGAAAACTATGGCTGTGTACAATAATGTCTATAATTGTGTTTGTCTTTGCATTTCCGATAGGTTTGGGGAGCAGCCTACCCCTCCCAGACAAGCGGTACTCTTGCTGAGTATGTAGTAACTAAGGAGAAATACATCTCAAAGAAACCAACAAATGTTAGTCACATTGAGGCAGCCTCCATTGCATATGTTGCCATGACGGCGTGGACAGTACTTAGTAAAGGCGATATGAATCCAGACAACTCTGCTGGTAAAAGGTATGAGAGTAGAAACAAAATGTAAAGAGTAAATGATTTCAATCAGAAAGACTTAAATGCATCTTCTTTATCATTGAAATTCTGTGTGTATAGGGTCTGTATAAACATTCATCTTAAGAAGAGTGAATCTTCATCAGTTTAAATTCTTCTTATGAAGATTGTTTAATAATTTCTAATTCAATCATCATGAAATAGAACCCACATCAAACTTTAGACCTGGGTCCAACCTAAACAAAGCCCAAGTTAGTAAGAAATCTTTAATATTCTTCCAAACATGGCTTAAGAAGAAGCCTGAAGCCTGTTAATCAAAGATGGAGTAGTTATAAGGTATGTATTACGTTAGAAGGCACTGTTTTACACCTTGCAGTTTATTATTTATGGCCCTGAATAATATTAAATTGGAATTGCTCATGCAAATATTAAATATATGTTGCCTGTGAGTGTGAACAGCTTAAAATCACAACATGGCTCTCTTTTGTACGCTGCACATGACAAATGTAGAAGATGGGGAAGTCGAACCAGTTAGCAATGTATATTGAAACATTTTTTTCCTTCAGAGCATTGATTCTTGGAGGCACCGGAGGGGTAGGAAGCTTTGCTATACAGTTAGTGAAGGCCTGGGGAGGTCATGTGACCACAACATGTAGTAGCAGAGGTGTGGAGTTGGTGAAGAGACTCGGAGCAGATGAAGTAGTAGACTATACCAAGGAAGACTTTGAAACAGTATTACAAGATAAACAGAGGTAGGATTACTGTAGTAGAGTTGGTGAAGAGACTCGAGCGGATGAAGTAGTAGACTATACCAAGGAAGATTTTGAAACAGTATTACAAGATAAACAAAGGTAGGATTACTGTAGTAGAGTTGGTGAAGAGACTCAAAGTGGATGAAGAAGTAGACTATACCAAGGAAGACTTTGAAGACGTATTACAAGATAAACAGAGGTAGGATTACTGTAGTAGAGTTGGTGATATAGACTCGAGTGGATGAAGGAGTAGACTATACCAAGGAAGACTTTTGAAACAGTATTACAAGATAAACAGAGGTAGGATTACTGTAATAGAGTTGGTGAAGAGCCTTGGTGCACATGAAATAGTAGACTATGCCAAGGAAGGCTTTGAAGAAGTATTACAAGATAAACAGAGGATAGTAAGCTTTAGCCTATGTGAAGTACAAACATGACATTGCACATTTCAGAGTTAGACCCACCAGTTGCGTAGCAATCCCGGAATCTGTCTTTGGTAATGTGAGTAAAGTACATCAGCAACCTATCAGAACCATGCACCCCAAAATAAGCTGTGCTCACTATTGATCGGACAAGTTCCCACTAGCGTATACGCAGCTACGAGATACATGATTGATGTAGCATCATCGTCAGCATGCGTATTTAAGCTTATGGCGCAAGTGTCTAAGCATTATGCGGCATATGCAGCACACACTGCTTGGACTTCATTAACGCAGTATACTATTCCAAAATTAAAAACAATTATTAATTAGAATATAGAACATGCTCTGAAAACATGTTTACACTTTGGGTGGGTTGAAGTAGAATTGGTGAAATTGATGAAATAGATAAAGTTATGGAATATCGTCACCCTGCTACGATAACTGCCTAACTCACTTTATAATCAAATTTAGCTCAACAGTCGATAAAAGACATGTTGCCTAAGTCAGTTTAATCTGTTAGGTAACCACACTGACCAGTGACACTGTTAGGGTTCAATTAGCTCTACACCAGGTGTATTCTCTAAAGAATGGTTAGTAAACATGATTAGATTTGGTCTTTGTCTAGAGAGGTCCATATTGGAGCACTTAGTTTTCGAGACAGTAGCGGGTGTCATCACCAGAGCAAATGACTAACACGGTTAGTAAACATGTTTATCTTTATGCTTGAAACTTGTTATTTTGTGTTTACTCTAAATTAGAGAAAATTAGTTCGGCAGTCATCGAAGCAGGGTGACGATATGTAAAGCCAGACCTTGAAACAGAATACAAGACAAACTTATTTGATTATCAGAGTTGGTGAAGAGACTTGATACAGATGAAGTAGTCCCGCCCCCAACTCAACTCAAAAAGTTGGTTACCATCATGATTAGTCTAAATATCGCAGAAAAGGGGTACATTTTATAGGGTCAGCGCAGAATACGAAATCATACAAATAGAGGGTATTTTATGAATTAGTCCCTGCAAATTTCAGGAAAAGGGATCTTTACCAAATCCCCCCAACATGTTCATGTTTTGGAATGAAAGATCAGACCATGGTAACAAACCAAATCCACCATTTGGGGTACACCAGTTATAACACAGGTCTGTCAAACCTAGTAATTTGGGGAGCAAATGTTTTTATCTAGTGTATGTAGGTATAAAGTATCATTGAAAAGGGGTGTTTGAAATTCTAGTCATTGAAAACCAAAAAAATATGGGGGTATTTTTACCCTAATTTTGCCCTAAATTTTGAAAAAAGGTGGCAAAATTGATGAAAAATCCTTGCAAAGTGGGACTTTGAATAAATGAAGAACGATCATGTTTACCATCTTTTGTGTTGAGTTGGGGGAGGGGGGGGGGGGGTAGTAGATTACACCAAGGACTGACTGTTTCTTGTTCTTACGGTTTGTTGGTGTGAGAACAATGATTCATTTCATTTGATTATTTAAACTATAGTGAGACACTGAAAATGATCTGAAATATCTCACCCATGCAAATATTAAAATACTGTTGCTTTTATTAATAACACTTTCAATTTATTATACTTATTGTTTCAGATTTGATGTTGTTGTGGACACTCGTGGACCTGCGTCTTACCAAGCCTGTTTGAATTTATGTAAACGAGGGGGATATATGTTGACTCTTGTCTCACCATTATTTGCAACTCTAGAGAAATATGGATTGTGGGTTGGAATGTTCATAGCAGCTTATGATTTCATCAAGATTGCCCTTCCTCAGGTAAATGAATGGCTAAGCTAATATATGGCCACACTAATAAATATCCTGTTCTACAAATAAATTGACCTCTCAGGTAGGGTTTGTTGGGCGTTTGTTTTTTGTTTTACAAAATTTAAAATCAAATCAAAAATGTTCCCAAAATGTTCCCAATTTTTTTTTAATGAAAATGAAAAAGGGTTGGTCAGGCGCGTAGAACAGGGTGTTTTTTGTGGCCTAATGAATGGTGATAGGGTTTTGATTAATGGTGTTAACATTATAGCCAGTGACAGCATCAGATTTGTTTTCATGGGCAAAATTAATTCTTAAAGGGGCAACATTTTGCTATTGTCATCTAGGGATGTTAGTAGGAGTCAAGAATCTCCCCAGGGAAATCATTGCCTTATTCGCTTTATGTCAATGATAATGATACGGTCATTACATTATACGAGGGTCGTACAGTAAGTTCGTAGAGTTGGTTCATAACTTTAGTTCTGGAGGGTTCCGTTAGCTGAAATTTTCAGAGTTTCTCGAAGTACTCCCCGTCTACGTCTATGCATCTTTGAAGTCTGCGTAACCATTCCCTGAAGGCCCAGGCGAAGTCTTCTTTGGGTATGCCTCTGAGGTACTGATAGACGCCACTTCCTACTGCGCTCCGGCTCTCGTATTTCTGTCCAACTAACATCTTTTTCAGTTTAGAAAACAGCCAGAAGTCGCAGGGGGCCAGATCTGGAGAGTAGGGTGGGTGCGAAAGAACATCGATGTTGTTGGCTGTCAGAAACTCCCTCACAACATTGGAGGAATGGGCTGGTGCATTGTCATGATGAAGACTGATGGTCTGCATTCCACTTTCTGGGTACTTTTGTTCATAATGTTTCTTGACTTTGGGGAGAATTTGGGTTGAATAGTACTTCCCAGTGACAGAGGTACCCTGTGTTGTCGGAGTTTGCAGGACAATACCGGAAGTGTCAAAGAAAATCGTATAAAGAACCTTCTTTACACTCCGGCTCCTCTTGGCAACCGTGGGTTTCTTTCCACCTTTTTGCAGCCACACCTTATTCATTTCTCTGCTAGGTGGTTCATAGTAGTATATCCAGGTTTCGTCCCCAGTCACAATGTTATTCAAAAGCTGCTGATTGCCATGCCCATACCTATCAAGCAAGATCCTTGCTGCATCTACCCTCTTCTGCTTCTGTTCATCAGTCAGGATGTGTGGCACCCATCGCGCGCAAATCTTCTTCATGTCTAGATGGCGCCTCAGAATTTCATGAGAACTTCCATGGGATATTCCAGTAAGTGCTGCAACATCTTTAACTGTTTTTCTGGCATCTTCTTCAACAAGTTCTTTCACTCTAGCGATGTTTCGTGGTGAACAGGTAGTCACTGGCCTCCCAAGTCTGACGTCATCATCGATGCTGTCTCTGCCAACTCTAAAGCGCGCCGCCCACTTACAAACTGTCGGGTACCGAGGAGCATCATCTCCATAAACCGTCTGCAAAGTTTCATGGATTTTCATCGGTTTTTCGCCAAGTTTCGAACGAATCTTTATGTACGACCTAATTTCGTGTTTCAAATTTCCCGCCATCTTTCTCCTACAAACCCATGAATACAGGAGGGCAGTGTCCAAAACCCATTGAATTCATTCAAGCACCATTACGTAACAAAAACACCTACCTTTATGAAACTCTCCATGCATGAAGACAAAGCTTCCACCATTGAAAAGCACCTGCTTGTAGGTGGTATAACCACTCATGTGCGTCAGAATTACGTAACTCTACGAACTTACTGTACGACCCTCGTACACTACAATATCCTACTGAGTACCAACCCAAAAAGGCTGGCAAGTTTCATCTTTTAAGAAGCAAAAAACATAACATATAACTTCCCATTTTTTGTTAACTGAGTGTCTGATCATGAACGTTGTATCACCAGCTTTAAATTAGGAATTGATTATTTGTATCTTTCCGCAGAAATTTCTTCATAGAAGGACTTTTAGTTATGTAATGGTGCAACCCGATGGGGAGTATCTAGATGCTACAGCTGGATTGGTGCATAATAACAAGGTAGGTAGTTGGGAACTAAACAACTGAAATTCAAATCAAATTTGCCACAGTCCAGAGAGTAAGGGGATATAGGTGAAAGGCTGTGGTCCAGTGGAATGAGTACCGCCTCATAATCAGAAGGTTGTGCATTTGAGTGCTACTGCTGCCAATGTGTTGTGTCTTTGGGCAACATAGGAGGTGGAATTTGGGGGATCACAGGGTCTTAACCCCCCTAAATGTCACGACCCACTCTGCAACCCCCCTAAAATGGTCAAATTTCCCTTAGAACATGTGTATTAATTATTTCCGTGACATCTCCCCTATATCGTCCCAGACCCCCTCCTAAATTCTGATGCCTCCAGCACCACTGTTTGGCAAGACATTTTACTACACTTGCCTCTCTCCATCCATTTATCTTTTTTAAAACTGAAATTTTATAGGCTGGCAATTGTAAAACCTCTGGCGCATTCAGTGATATCGAGTGTACCCAAACTTTGGTGGTGTGGGGGGGGGGGGGGGGATGGGGGCGGTCCCTTTGTGGAAATAGGGTCCCATTTTTCACCCTTTGGTAAATGAATGACCCCTTTTCAAAGCCATTTATGGGTCTAAAATGGTCAAATTTCCCTTAGAACATGTGTATTAATTATTTCCGTGACATCTCCCCTATATCGTCCCAGACCCCCTCCTAAATTCTGATGCCTCCAGCACCACTGTTTGGCAAGACATTTTACTACACTTGCCTCTCTCCATCCGTTTATCTTTTTTAAAACTGACATTTTATAGGCTGGCAATTGTAAAATCTCTGGCGCATTCAGTGATATCGAGTGTACCAAAACTTTGATGGGGGGGGGGGGGGGGTCCCTTAGTGGATATAGGGTCCCATTTTCACCCTTTGGTAAATGAATGATCCCTTTTCAAAGCCATTTATGGGTCTACAGTGAGTGTACTGTTGATGACATGCTTGAACAATTTTTAACGGCATAGTCCTTGGTGTGTTAGACTCTCATGCACCTCCTCATCAGCAGCGCTCATGTAGAATAAGATCTCAATCTCCTTGGTTTAATGATGAGATCAACAAAGCCAGACGTGAAAGAAGGAAATGTGAAAGAAAATGGCTTAAGAGTAAAAGCAAAACTGACCATGATGCTTATGTCAAACAACTCAAGGTCACTAATAAGCTCATTAACCGTACCAAAGAGAACCACTACATAGAGAAACTTGAGGGATCAAATAGCAAGAATATGTATGGTACTTTGAACCAATTATTTAACAATAACGTCAAACAACTTCCTGATTGTAGTTCTACTATGCTATGTTGAAGTTATGAAGATACGTAGGAACCTTGATGACAACTCTGAATCTAATGTTGATGATTGTGAACTTGATATAAAAATGTGTGGTAAATCAATGTATGCTTTTTATAATGTGACTTCTGATGATGTTTGTAATATAATTATGTCGACACCTTCAAAATCGTGTACTCTTGACACATTGCCTATGTGGTTGTTAAAGGGAAATATTGCTGAGCTTGTAGCTCCACTGACAAATATTATCAACAAATCGTTCAGTAGTGGTATTTTCCCCACACAACTCCGTGAGGCGGTTGTGTCCCCTATTCTCAAGAAACCTACTCTGGACAGACAGGTTCTTAAGAACTACCGACCTGTATCTAACCTTAGCTATGTGTCAAAGATCATGGAAAAAATCATTTGCGCCCAGATAAAAGACCACCTCAATGTCCATGGTCTTCAAGAAAGCTTCCAGTCTGCTTATAAAGAACTACACAGCACTGAAACAGCCCTTCTGTGTGTGAGAACTGATCTTCTGAGAGCCATTGATGAAAACAAAGGTATTGCGGTCGTGTTACTTGATCTCTCTGCCGCGTTTGACACGGTTGATCATTGTATTTTGTTGAGGCGGCTTTCTTCCACCTTTGGTATCCGTGGCAAGGCTCTTAGTTGGATTCGTTCTTACTTACAGAACCGTTCGTTTCGTGTTCGTGTTGGGGATTCCGAATCTACAACACATGATCTTAGATTTGGAGTTCCCCAGGGCTCTGTTGTTGGGCCACTTTTCTTTACGATGTACACTAGTGATATTGGTAATATTATCCGTAAACATGGCATTAAATATCATTTGTATGCGGATGATGTCCAACTGTACCTGTCATTTGATCCCAAGATTAGCGGAGACGCTGAAAGATCTGTTGCTCGACTCACATCTTGTATAAATGAAATCAGTGACTGGATGACTAAAAACAAACTCAAGCTCAATCAAGACAAAACTGAGTTTTTCATCGCATCGTCAAATTACAATTGCAAATTCATTAATGACATTACCATCACAATTGGTGACACTGTTATACAGCCATCTCCAACAATCAAAATTCTGGGTGTCGTATTTGATCGTACTATGTCCATGACTGCACATGTTAAATCTACCATCAAAACAGTGACCTTTCATCTCAGGAATATTTATAGAATACGTCGTTTTATTACTGTTGATAGCTGTCACCACCTAGTCCGGTCACTGGTTTTATCTCGTTTGGATTATTCAAACTCTTTACTTTATGGCATATCAGCGAAAGATCGCAACAAATTACAAACATTGCAGAACAGGGCCGCAAGAATAATGTTTAGATCAAACAGAATGGATTCGTCTGCACCCCTCCTTAGACAACTACACTGGTTACCCATTACATCAAGGATTACATACAAACTCATGTTGTTCACCTTCAAAAGTTTTCATGGCCTTCTTCCTATGTACCTGACAAACTTTCTCACTCCGTACATACCAACGAGACCTAATCTGAGGTCAGGTGATGACAAATAATTTTTCACAATCCCTCGTACGAAGCGTGCTCTTGGAGACAAAGCCTTCTACGCTATTGCTCCACATCTATGGAACTCTCTACCTGCCCCACTCCGCAATTGTTCTACTATTCATAAGTTCAAAAAGGCTCTCAAATTTCAGCTATTTCCTAAGCATTAATCCCCCGCCTCACGGATTCCATTCTGTTTTTAGCTTTGTATATTGTGCTGTCATATTTTGTGTATGTATAGGCCCTTTTTACTTTGTACAGTATAATAATATGTTGCAGTAAGATATAGTGTTTTTGTGTATTTTAAGATTTTACTATTTTGTACAGCGCTTTGACCACTTTTGATTAGGCGCTTAATAAATGCTGCTTATTATTAATTATGCTGTTTTTCACCGATATTTTTAGCAAAATCTGTCAATTATATAGGAATATTATGGCTTTCCGGTAAACATATGGGTCCATTTCCCCCCAAAATTATAAATGTTTGGGTACATTTTCATTTTGCTGGTGGCCTGCCCCTACCAACAATATATCTGAGTACCCCCCCCCCCCCCACCCCTTTTGGGAGACATTTTTTCACAAGAACAGGTCTTCGAGTGTGTGCAAATTTACAAAATATTTCCAAAATGTAAGGGCTTGGAGTCTTTTGATGACAGCAATGCTGAAGAAAGTGAGGTCTTTAATAGCCTTAAATACAACAAATAATGGAAATGCCTTCTCTCTCCACAGATGGAAAGTTATGGTAGAAATTTGTAATTTGTTTATTAACAAATCTCACAAAACAGTTTATCTCTTTGGCACTTTAAAAACCAAGAAGTAGTCCTAGAAGTAGACAAAATATTAAATGGCAACCTTATTTATCCATAGTACCGTACCAATACTCATGTATGACTTTGTTTATTTTATTCTTTCAGATTCAGGCTATTATCGAGAAGACTTTCACTTTATCTCAAGCCAATGAAGCATTGGAGTATGTTGCCAAAGGACACACACATGGTAAAGTTGTTGTTACCATTGGTGATAAATAACCTTGCCAACAGACTGTCGTCTATTCTCAATGTACCAAAAATTGAAGGGTGTCTACTAACCTAAGACCTAAGACCCAAAACCTAAGACCCAAAAACTAAGACCCAAAAACTAGGTCTTAGGTCTTAGGTCTTAGGTCTTAGGTCTTAGGTCTTAGGTCTTAGGTTAGTAGACACCCAAAATTGAACTAAGGATCAAATCCTGGAGTGTATCGTCTAGACTATAGATAGGTAAAACATTCAGAAATAAGTTGTAAACTGCTTGATATTAGATCAGAACCTAATGGATGGTAATAGCCTGGGATTGAAAGACAGAATGCTATGAAAACTGAAACACTACTTCTTATGAAGCTAAGGCTTCAGGAATAGAAGATAACTCACCTGGTGTATGCATGCATACTTTGATGATGGGCTTCAACTGCTAATTCAAGTTCAACATATATATGGACAGGTTCTACCCATCATGTATCGACATTATGCCAAGAAGTAGACTACCTTTGAATGATAGTGCTCAATGGCGCAAGGCACAGCGTATTAACAATTCAAAGTAATAGACCTTCTGGAATAGTAGTCGTAACTCTAAGTTTCATGCTATCGCAATCGTCAGACGTGTAAAAGCATGAATTGATTTGAGCGTAGATTGTGTCTTGCCATTTTTTATCCAAGTAAAAGACAGGGTTTACATTTTTTAAATCAAAATATTGTATATTACTACTCGTTTGATCTAAATCATGTATTATCTTATTTTGTAAGTTTTACAAAAAATCTAAAAAACACAACAAGTTTCAAAGCTTTTTATATATTTACATTTTTCTATTTTCACATTTATGCCAAATACCATTGCCTTAAATCATGAATTCTGATTTCACCACGTCAGATCTAGCCATATAAGTCCTGGATGCAGTGGCGTAGCCAGGTTATTCATATTGGGGGGCGAGAACTGAAAATGAACCGACATGATTTTTTTCTGAGTCAAGACACGCGCGCATAGCGCGCGAATTTTTTTGACTTTACACCTATTTTTGGCACGATTGAAGTACATTTTGGCTCTAAGCAAGCTTGTACCAACGAATATTGCATTTGCGCGCGCGAAATTTTTTCATATGTGTACTTTTGACCATCATAATTCCATGATTCCTCTGGTCAAATGAACCGACAGTGCCAATCTCAACCGACACGACGTCAATATTGGGGGGGGGGAGCGATCGCCCCCCTCTGGCTACGCCACTGCCTGGATGATAAACACGATTGAACCAAAAGGACAACAAAACTTGCTGAAAAATTCCGTGAATTTTCACCAGGTTTTCGCTGGTGTGAGCCGTCATACAACACCATGCATGCTTAAAACTACCAAGAATAAACAAAGTTTTCCGAGGGGTCATCATGTAATTCTGCTTTTTACATTCACTTCAAAGCACCGTACATACCTGTTAAACAGAGCGCGGTGCCCATGTAAGCTTAAAAGCAGTGCAAAACACTGAAAACAAGAAGTAAACAACATATTTTATAGATAGGGTAGATTTAGAGAATAAAGGTATTGTTTTTAGACTGTACCCGTGTTATATTGTCTGACATAAATTCAGACGATAGTATTATTTTAAGTAGAATAACTCCGCCTGCGGCATTGTTGTTCTTCGCAAAAAATACTACTACTGAACGATCATTCTTGAGACATTTATTAAAGAAATAAGTACATTTTATTGTCCACATTTGACAACTTTTACCCCTGCTAGGATCGAATAACCCACAAACATTCCATCCAATCCCATGCGATGAGTACATCATGCGTAAGCGTCGCGGCGCCGGCATAAACGAACTAAAGGCACCAAAGATGCACTGCAGAAGTGCGCGATATGGAGCAAACCACACATTGTGAAGGTGGGACCCACTGTTAAAACGTGTTTAATTGTCTCATCTAAATGTCGCCGATTTCTCTGAGAACCAATGAGATTGCTTACACTTTCTTAGCTGTTTAAGAATTCTGTTTATGTATTGTAGACATAGTTAATCAAATACATTAATTTTACATTAAAAATAATTTTAATGAGATTAGAAATAAAACATTCATAAGAAAGAGAATTGTAATTTGGTTGCCATACAATGGTGTGCTGGTGGATTGGCAGGTCCATCTTTTCATAGTTGATGCTTGCTGCAGCACTGCATCCAATACTCCGAAGATGAACCTGCCCATCTTGGCTCTGATTTGATCAAACCAATAAGATGATATATTTTATGTATCTACTCTATCTATCCAAATTATGTACCTTATTCTTATGAAGTATAAATAATTTTGAAGCATCTCAAAACTCACCTTTTCATAGCTTTTTATAATATTTTGTAGCTTCGGTTTTAAGATTCCCTTATTTTTCTATATATGCATGTAAAGCACTCTAAGAGCACTATATGTAAATTAATGATCACTATTATAAATATTATAAGACGGCACACTAAAATTGTTACTCTTGTAAATTGTGCCACTATTTAACTTAAATGCAATATTACGAGTATTCTCCAATATGACCAACAATTCTCGATTTGAAAACTTTGTTACACAACGGCATGAAATGCTTGTCTTTCGATAATTGATGTAAATTTTACAAACCCTTGCTAATGCTGGACTAATTGTTGTGTATCTTGTTACACATGTTCATAGTGTGTTTATGTACATCAATGGAAAGCTGATGTTTATCTTTCCAATGATAATAAATTTGTAGCAATATAGGGAGGCAACAATCTCAATTTTTCAATGCTTCGAAGTCAAAAGAGCATCACTCTACACTGTAGTTGTCAATGTAACACTTCATTGAACAGTTGTTCTTTGAGTGCAAAAAAGTGGTACATTTGGCAAATTTTAATTAAAACCTCCCCCTATTCCAAGCAAGTGGCTGGACAGTGAGACAAGTGATTGCTATAAATAGGGTAATGTTGGAAAGAAGAACATGTCTGCTTTCCGTCAAAATGTAACACAATTTGAATATATCAGGAAATATCAGAAAAATTGGCATTTGAAAAATATTTCTGAACTTTTTAAAAATGTATACATGAATAAGAGATGCCAGCGATAAAGGCCTGATGAAACAGAATGCTATGTCCAACATCAGTAAACACCATATTCCATGAGCAATTTATATCTTGCTGCATCTGAAGCAGGGATAGCACTGGATCAAAAATGTGAGAGGTCCCATGAAATTTTTCAGGATCCCGTAGGACTTAAAAAAACAAATTTAAGGGGTCCCCCAAGAAATTGAGGGGTCCTTTGGGTATTTGAAATTGGTCGAAACTGATACAGTCGCTAACACATACGCGTCAGAATGCGACCCCTGATCTAAAGTCACATCATTAACCATTTTTTTAAGGGACAGACACCTTTCTCTGATGGACGATTGTTACAAACTTTATGTGTCATTTATTGGAAGTTTACTTTTGTTCAGGTTTATGATGAATAAACACTTCATTATCTCACGCATGATTGTAATAATTGGCTTAACTAAGTACCTACGTCGCAATCAGAGACGAATGCATTTATCACTAGAATACTCTCTGAAGTCACTGCACATAGTCGTATAAACAAAAGTAAATTGCTTTTATGAATGTGCGGTCCCCAAGTCAATCGTGCAACTGAACATTAATTTGCAGCCATCATTTTACTTGTTTGAAGGGTTTTATTGGGTGTTTTGGCTTTCCTTAGTTTGGGAGTTATTGGACTTCCCCATTATGTTGCTATATTGTAATTCATGCATGTTGGCTTTCCTTACTGCTAGTACGAACAGCATTATTGAACAAACATGAGGAACATCTATAGGATTTTCAGGCCAATTCGAAAATGTTATCAATCAAATCAACCTTTCAGAATTCACATTTGCGCTAATTTGAATGATTTCTTTTTCCATATATCAGCATTCAATATCATTTAAGTGAATTCTATTCCATTTTTACATTGACCAATTTCATATTTCATATTCCTTACAAATTTGATAACAGTAATAAATAAAAAAGGGGACAACATTTTATATTTACTGCTTATATTGCAAACGGATGTGAGCAAATGTTTTAATTGAACGCCGATATTACTAAATAGAATGCTTTTATTAGGCTATTGACAATTATTCGAAACGTACAATTCATTAAAATAGAATGCTTGAATTTCTGAATTGACAGGGAAAACCTATATTATGTACTAAATTTGTAATATCTACAAGTACTCCATATCATATTTTGTGTATTTGTAATATTTGTTTAGAGGAATCAACACCAATAAACATAAAACAGACACTAATGAATTATGTTGTCTTCGACATATTTATTTTCTTTGTACAAACCACAAGTTGTTTCAACCAATGTGTAAGGTGAATTATTCCAATGTGTTACAATACAGAGATTTATTTCATTCATTATTATTTAGATAATAGGAAAATGTAGATAATGCCTTTTGAAACGTGACAGGTAATTGTTGTTAGACAGACCAGTATCTGCTACATCTACAAATATAGACCTAGTCTCAATTGTGACCTGTGCTACCTAGGGTCACACAACTCCTATTGACTTTTCACGTCGCGAAATTCACATTGAGTGTCAGCACTGCCGATTTTTCACCTCAATATTTGCCACAAAATGAGGATGCTTGATCAAAATTAATGAACTCAATGTATTACTAAGAGTTCTAGGAACAACATTTTGATTGATTTCAATTATTATAAATATTTTAAACAGGTTCGCCGTCGTGGATAGAAAAGAGACAAAATGTGATCGCTTAGGTTTGAATTTCAGATGCTTTACCAAGCGAGGTCTTGTGGCCCAATGGTTTAGGCACTTGCGCAGTAAATAAGCAAGAGGTCCTGGGTTCGATTCCCGGGCAAAATCGTTTTCCCATAATTGTCTCTTTTCTATCCACGACGGCGAACCTGTTTAAAATATTTATAATTTGTTTAATACCCGTCGTATACGCCTATTATTTCTATGTATTTTCCCTCTACACAGGGAGGACGGCACTTGATTATTACACTTGTATAGGCCCGAGCTACTCCGGGTAATACTTGTGGCAGGAGACTGGGAAACGTGATCACTTAGGTTTGAATTTCAGATGCTTTACCATGCGAGGTCTTGTGGCCCAATGGTTTAGGCACTTGCGCAGTAAGCAAGAGGTCCTGGGTTCGATTCCCGGGCGAGATCGTTTTCCCATAATTGTCTCTTTTCTATCCACGACGGCGAACCTGTTTAAAATATTTATAATTTGTTTAATACCCGTCGTATACGCCTATTATTTCTATGGATATCAATTATATTTGATGTGAAAATCTTGATTTCAAAATGTGATTTTCGCGACGTTGTGTGTATATAGAAGGTGGTGTTGCTATAGTATAGTGAAGCATGAACGATAGCATAGCCACCATTGGGTCTAGAGACCTTCCATGTTTTGGATTAGCTGCCTAAGTAGTATTTGCAACATGGTTCGCACCCAAACCCTTCTCATCCAAAACAACCTGGTGAATGACCTCCAAATGAGTGTAACCTCTACTTGAAATGTTAAGATTACTTGAAAAGATAACATGCATTTTTAGACAATAGTACTCTACAGTCATCAAAAAAAGTAACTATACAGGTAATAAATGGGCTTTTTACTAAAAAAATATATATCCTACCTAAAAATATTAAATCAAAAAGTTGTTGAGAAATGTATCTTCTTTATCATGAGATATTGCACGCTATGATCAGTTGAATATTGAAGAAGTGACAATCCAAAATGTAAGGTAAAGTCACAATTTCATTTTCACATTTTACATTTCAGCACGGGGGAGAGGATGACAGGCAGCGTGTGTGTGGCATAGTTATCCATCCGAACGATACGGCCGACTGTCCAAACTGCGCATGCACCCCCCCAATTGCACTACCGGTAATTGACAATGTATCCGTAGCTGGGTCCGCGTGTAGAAAAGAAAAATGTGAAATTGAAAATCGAACTTTACCTTACATTATGGAGTGTCACCTCCTCAATAATCACCCGATCATAGCGTGCAATATCTCATATTAAAGAATATAAATTTCGCAACAACTTTATCATTGAATATTTTTAGGTAGGATATATATTTTAAGAGTTAGAAGCCCATTTATTACCTGTATAGTTACTTTTTTTGATGACTGTATACGTGGTAATTTTTGGAGGATTTTATTTTTGCAAATTTCACGAGTGGACATGAAAACACAAAAATATTCTTTTGCAATAGAGATACATTATAGTTAATTAATTAAAGACTTGCACATATTCCAAAATCTACAAAATCATGAAAATATCTGTACACAAAAACTACTGCTTACAGTTATACAGTACTTGAATAGAGTTTAGTGCTCCCTCCAATATGGCTGCTACTCCAAAACATAGAAGGTCTCTATTAGAAAAGCAGGAATGTCAGGTATCCTAGCTTGAAGATGTGTGACCATATCAAATTCACTTTCCTCATTGAAATTAAGATTTTGGTATGAGATGAAAGCTCTTTTGTCTCATCACTCCTGTAGAATTTTAGGCTTGGTTTCGTTTAGATCAGAGGTGGGCAACCTACGGGCCGCATGCGGTCCGCCAGTGGGTTTCTTGTGGCCCGGGAGATGTCTCAAGAAAAAATCAATCTATTTTACATCATCACAAAAACGAGCTAGCTTTAGCATTTACCGGCACAAATGATGTTCCTCGACGTGCATCTATTTTCCCACTAATTGTCATCTGTACTGTATAATTGAGATTGCGTTTTTGTGAAGATAGATTATTAAGCACACACACACACCTATTGCTTAAAAGTCTTCGGAATCAAAGGTTTGAAATCAACAGCAGGTCATTGCTAGAAAATTTGGTTAGGTGCGGCCCAGTTAATTTTTCACTCCTTATATCTGTCCCATTCATTCAAAAAGGTTGCCCACCCCTGGTTTAGATGCTACAAGTAAAAAATTAGTGAATTACTGTACCTCCGAAAGTGGCATAACATCCACTAATATGTATACTGTTTTATGGGGACATTTTGCTTTAAGAACCACTTGAGAATGGTTTTTGTCAAGAGAAGCAATTTTGGGTTCAATTTTGTTAACTTATTATATTATTTTAAAAAGCTTAAGATTTTGACTAAAAAGAATTAAATGATATATAGACTCGGACAAACTGGCGTGAATTAAATTAACAAAGACCTTCGAAATACACGGACTCGAACATCCTAAAAATAATGAATTCCAATTTCAAGACTGGTAATAACAAGGCTTAAAATGTGTGGATTTGCCTATATTTTCCTAAATAACTAATAACTCAATTTGGCCGAAAATGTCACTTACAACATTCTTGCTTGCATTCTCACAACAATTTATGTCCAATTTTTGAATATGACTAAATTCATGATGTGCCTTGCATCGCAACATAAAGTGAAAAACTTAGTCCGAAATTGGGTCACCCACTTTTTAATTATCCAAGTTGTTATTGGATATTTATCGCATCCCTCCATGGAATATGAAATGTTTGAGTTAGTTGCCCACCTATTGCTTACAACCCTTTCACTTTTTAATTATCCAAGTTGTTATTGGATATTTATCGCATCCCTCCATGGAATATGAAATGTTTGAGTTAGTTGCCCACCTATTGCTTACAACCCTTCACGATGGATTGAGAGGCCAGTTTGGGCGCAGTGCGATTAAATCAGTAAAACAGGCGAGAATGGTAAGTGAAAGAAGATGTAGAGGTTGACATCACTCACATTCCAGGTTAAAGGCTTCATAAACATTATGTTAAAAGCTGAGCTCAATTGTGATTCAAGTACCGTATTATCCCTATTAAGCGCCCAGGATCTTATAAGCGCCCACCCCTGTTTTTCTCAATGACTACCAACAAACAATCCCTTATAAGCGCCCACCTTTTCAAATGGTCAGCATCCTCAAATGACCACTTGTACATATATTTCATTTAGTACATGAAATGGTCAGCCTCCTCAAATGACCATCAAATGGTCAGCATCTTCAAATGACTGACCACTTGTTGTACATTTTATTTAGTACGATAAATGAGTTTAAAAAAGGTAACATAATAAGCGCCCACCCAAAATGACTTTGCTAACCGCCCTCAGAGACGAATGCATTTATCACTAGAATACTCTCTGAAGTCACTGCACATAGTTGTAGAAACAAAGTATAATTGCTTTCATGAATGTGGAGGTTCCCCTGTCAATCGTGCAACTAAACATTAATTTGCAGCCATCATTTACTTGTTTGAAGGGTCTTATTGTGGGTGTTGGCTTTCCTTAGTTTGGATTATTGGACATTGTGCCTGCCATAGATGGTAATCAGTAAGGTGATAAGATGGCTTCCCCATTATGTTGCTATATTGTAATTCATGCATGTTGGCTTCCCTTATACTTATAGTGCTAGTATAAACAGCATTATTGTTCAAACCTGTGGAACATCTATAGGATTTTCTGGCCAGATCGAAAATGTCATCATCAAATCAACCTTCCTGTATTTTCACATGTGCGCTAATTTGAATGATTTCTATTTCCATATATCAGCATTCAATGTTATGTACTAAATTTGTTATACTTATATTAGTACTCCATACCATATTTTGTATATTTATTATACTTGTATACAGGAATCAACACCAATAAACGCAAAACAAACAATAATGAATTATGTCGTCTTTGACAATGTTGTCTTCGACAAATTTATTTTCTTTGTCTTAACCACAGGTTGTTGCAACCAATGTGTAAGGTGAATTATTCCAATGTGTTACAATACAGAGATTTATTTCATTCATCATTATTTAGATAATTGAAAAATGTAGATAATGCCTTTTGAAATGTGACAGGTAAGGCCTAAAAAAAAAAAGAGTTTGATTGGCGTAACCCGACCGACCCTAAATACATCGCCGACCCTGAATATTTTTTATTATTTTGAGGGCCGGGGAAAAGAAAAACTATATATATATTTATAAAAATTGAACAAAGTATTAAAGTTTTTGACTGTTTGCTTTCATTTTCGGCTATTTTAAGTCCCCATCGAAATGATATATTGTTGAACACAACAGTACTGTGCAATGTCTACACATAGCTCTAGTGTATTTAATAGTGTATTTAATTGCCGGGCAAAAATGTATCGTTGTGTTCAACGATGTGTTCAAAAGTAGGTGATTTAAAAAATAAAATTAAATAAATAAATAAAAATAAATCCCGACCGACCTACCCTATTTGTTTTGGTCATGTTACGCCAATCAAACTTCTTCTTTTTTTAGGCCTAATTGTAGTTACAGACCAGTATCCACAACATCTACAAATAGAGACCTTCCATGTTTTGGATTAGCTTGCCTAAGTAGTGTTTGCAACACTGTTTGGACCCATAACCCTTCTCATCTAATACAACCTGGTGAATGACCTCCAAATTAGCATAACCTCTACTTGAAATGTTAAAATTACTTGGAAAAGATAACATGCATTTTTAGCCAATAGTACTCTACAGTCATCAAAAAAAGTAACTATACAGGTAATAAATGAGACCTGTCATCACGAAATGAGAGTTAAGTCAGAACATTTAATTTTGAGGTTTGTCCAAATTCAGAATGCTCAGGAAACAAGCTTTAAAATGATATGCAACATGTCTAGTTTTAATAATGTTTTCCTGGTCAAAATCAAATTGAAGTTGAAAAATTCCTTTGTTTTCTATTGATTTTTGGCATGTTCATTGGATCATATCTCCTAATGCACACTGGCGACTTAATGCTCATTTTGTGGTGACAGGTCTCAAATGGGCTTTTAACTAAAAAAATATATATCCTACCTAAAAAATATTAAATCATAAAGTTGTTGAGAAATGTATCTAATTTAACATGATATATTGCACGCTATGATCAGTTAAATATTGAAGAAGTGACAATCCAAAATGTAAGGTAAAGTCACAATTTCATTTTCACATTTCAACACGGGGGAGAGTATGACAGGTAGCGTGTGTGGCGTAGTGATCCATCCGAACGATACGGCCGACTATCCAAAGTGCTCATGCATACCCCAATTGCACTACCGGTAATTGACAATGTACCCGTAGCTGCGTGAAGAAAAGAAAAATGTGAAATTGAAAATCGAACTTTACCTTACATTATGGAGTGTCACTTCCTCAATAATCACCCGATCATAGCGTGCAATATCTCATATTAAAGGATATAAATTTCTCAACAACTTTATCATTGAATATTTTTAGGTAGGATATATATTCTTAGAGTTAGAAGCCCATAAGTTTATTACCTGTATAGTTACTTTTTTGATGACTGTATACATGGTAATTTTTGGAGGATTTTATTTTTGCAAATTTCACGAGTGGACATGAAAACACAAAAATATTCTTTTGCAATAGAGATACATTATAATTAACTAATTAAAGACTTGCACATTCTCCAAAAACTATAAAATCATGAAAATATCTGTACGCAAAAACTACCGCTTATAGTTATACAATACTTGAATAGAGTTTAGTGCTCCCTCCAATATGGCTGCTACTCCAAAACATAGAAAGTCTCTATAGAGAAGCTGGAATGTCAGGTATCCTAGCTTGAAGATGTGTGACCATATCAAATTCACTTTCCTCATTGAAATTAAGATTTTGGTATGAGATGAAAGCTCTTTTGTCTCATCACTCCTGTAGAATTTTAGGCTTGGTTTCGTTTAGATCAGGGGTGGGCAACCTACGGGCCGCATGCGGCCCGCCAGTGGGTTTCTTGTGGCCCGGGAGATGTCTCAAGAAAAAATCAATCTATTTTACATCATCACAAAAACGAGCTAGCTTTAGCATTTACCGGCACAAATGATGTTCCTCGACGTGCATCTATTTTCCCACTAATTGTCATCTGTACTGTATAATTGAGATTGTGTTTTTGTGAAGATAGATTATTAAGCACACACACACCTATTGCTTGAAAGTCTTCGGAATCAAAGGTTTGAAATCAACAGCAGGTCATTGCTAGAAAATTTGGTTAGGTGCGGCCCAGTTAACTTTCACTCCTTATATCTGTCCCATTCATTCAAAAAGGTTGCCCACCCCTGGTTTAGATGCTACAAGTAAAAAATTAGTGAATTACTGTACCTCCGAAAGTGGCATAACATCCACTAATATGTATACTGTTTTATGGGGACATTTTGCTTTAAGAACCACTTGAGAATGGTTTTTGTCAAGAGAAGCAATTTTGGGTTCAATTTTGTTAACTTATTATATTATTTTAAAAAGCTTAAGATTTTGACTAAAAAGAATTAAATGATATATAGACTCGGACAAACTGGCGTGAATTAAATTAACAAAGACCTTCGAAATACACGGACTCGAACATCCTAAAAATAATGAATTCCAATTTCAAGACTGGTAATAACAAGGCTTAAAATGTGTGGATTTGCCTATATTTTCCTAAATAACTAATAACTCAATTTGGCCGAAAATGTCACTTACAACATTCTTGCTTGCATTCTCACAACAATTTATGTCCAATTTTTGAATATGACTAAATTCATGATGTGCCTTGCATCGCAACATAAAGTGAAAAACTTAGTCCGAAATTGGGTCACCCACTTTTTAATTATCCAAGTTGTTATTGGATATTTATCGCATCCCTCCATGGAATATGAAATGTTTGAGTTAGTTGCCCACCTATTGCTTACAACCCTTTCACTTTTTAATTATCCAAGTTGTTATTGGATATTTATCGCATCCCTCCATGGAATATGAAATGTTTGAGTTAGTTGCCCACCTATTGCTTACAACCCTTCACGATGGATTGAGAGGCCAGTTTGGGCGCAGTGCGATTAAATCAGTAAAACAGGCGAGAATGGTAAGTGAAAGAAGATGTAGAGGTTGACATCACT
Organism: Ophiura sarsii; assembly: GCA_035610835.1. Classification (NCBI taxonomy): domain Eukaryota; kingdom Metazoa; phylum Echinodermata; class Ophiuroidea; order Amphilepidida; family Ophiuridae; genus Ophiura; species Ophiura sarsii. Next base: position 23,728,249 of record CM069443.1, read on the forward strand.
CACATTCCAGGTTAAAGGCTTCATAAACATTATGTTAAAAGCTGAGCTCAATTGTGATTCAAGTACCGTATTATCCCTATTAAGCGCCCAGGATCTTATAAGCGCCCACCCCTGTTTTTCTCAATGACTACCAACAAACAATCCCTTATAAGCGCCCACCTTTTCAAATGGTCAGCATCCTCAAATGACCACTTGTACATATATTTCATTTAGTACATGAAATGGTCAGCCTCCTCAAATGACCATCAAATGGTCAGCATCTTCAAATGACTGACCACTTGTTGTACATTTTATTTAGTACGATAAATGAGTTTAAAAAAGGTAACATAATAAGCGCCCACCCAAAATGACTTTGCTAACCGCCCTGGGCGCTTAATAGGGATAATACGGTATGTTTAATTTGAAGGAGGATGTTGTAAAATTTGAATATTTAAGGAAATTGCCCTGGACACAAAATAACATATAATTATAGTTAGGTTGCATACATGCATCATATGGAGATGGTAGGTAACTACCCTGATCTACATCAGGAATGCAACCTCAACATGACTTATGCAAAGATTGGGTTACACACTTGTCAATTAGAAATACGTCAACAGTATACTTATCATCCCTCACTGGAAAAAGAAAATCTTGCGATAACCCTAACCCTGCTAAATCCAACAGAAGTTATAGATGGGTTCCTCAATAACCCAAGGCACAGGAAGCAATTGTCTTAGGTGCCCCCATGTCTTGGTGCCCCTAGATTCTAACACACTAAAACACTTTATTTTGTAGATACTTTATTTTGCAAATTTAAAATCCCTGCTATTTTAAGTATCGCAAATCTGGAAATGTTACTGTTACTTTCAATGCAAAATTGTCAGTTTTGAGGGTATTTAATTTCGCGAATCCAAATCACTCGCGAAATTTGTGATCCCTCATGAAATTAGGTGGTTTTACAGTATATTTATATAATGATAGGCCTCATTTGAGCCATTTAATCTACAATCAGTATCACATGGCTTGATGCTGATTGTGTGATAACATTATATAAAACAAAATATTGAATTGTTTGTGAACTAGTATAACTATATCACTCAGTCCAAATTGGATTATTCCGTTACACAAGGCTGGAAAAATCCAAATTGGACCTCATGATTTAGTTTTACTATTACACTATCTGGCATTCAATATATGTACTAATATACTATTGGTTTTTATGTAATTGACTTGGTGTCCTTTTGAAATTGCCTTGGTTTTGGCTGCCTAGCTTTGAAATTTTATTTTGGACCCTGTATAAGAGGGTGCATGTCTGTGTGTGCAATCTAGTCTCTTTCATATTCAATTATTATTGACTGATTATTTAGAGAATAAAAGATGGACATTTTGTTTTGGTTGCCGGACTATAGTGTGACAATGGATGGGTTTGTCCATATTTTGAGTAGTGGATGTCAGCGCATCCGGCAACCAAAAAAATATATACATCTTTTATTCTCTTTCTAATGCATAGTATCATAATTACATCACAGTCCAAAATTATTTTTTCATGTAAAGTGACAGCAATCTTATCCATCTTTAAAATAAACAAATCCTGGCTTCTTTTCTTTCGCGGTACGGTGCTTTCGAGCGCGGGTATTGACTGCGCTAAACAGGCACGCACGGCGCTGTGAAGTGAATGCAGAACGCTGAAAACACACGTTCACATCTAATGTCGGAATTGCCATCCATTAGCGCCTGGTATAAGGCAGCAAAGAATTCAAAGTGTCCAATCAAATGCCATATTTTTGATGATTTACTTATTAAACCACTCTCACTGCATTAGAATCACAATTAAAAGAGTGGGATATGCACTGTTTTATTCAGTTCTAAAACAAATGACTGAATATAGATGAGTGTTCAGTCGGATTTTTCATTCTTAAGGAGACAGTGCTGGTGTGTGTCGCTCTATTAAAGACCTCTACACAAGGCTCAAGATAAGCAGGCGCTGGGCGATTTTTACCCCTCGGTCCTCCTGCCATAGCGCCCGGTAATGCTGAAAAATAAACAACCGAGCGCTGATATTTTGTCCAAACCAGCGCCCGTTGACCATCGGGAATCTTGCCCAAAACATCGAATTTCGATTTGACAATACCATATAATAAAAAGTTAGCGCCCGGTAGACTGAAAGTAGCTCACTGGTTCTCAATAAATCCCATGATCCGGGCGCTACTTTGGAAAAAAAGTAGCTCCAGGTAAAAAAACTGTTGTCTTGAGCCTTGCCTCTACAAGATCTTAAATTACACCACCATACATAATTCATACATACAGTCCAACCTCGATTATCCAGACATGATGGGACCAAGCAATGGCCGGATAAGTGAAAAATCTGGATAAGCAAATTATGTGTAATTTTGCATCGACTGAAGCGCTGAAATTGGACAACAGAGATGAGTACTGAATGAGGGGTAATTAAAGTGACAATGTATTACTTAATCACTAACAGTACTACAAGCATAAAAGGTTGGCCTTCAGAGTATGAACATAAGGTGATTACACTGTAAAAACAACAACTTTCTTTTGAGATCATTCAGCCGGATAACAGAGTTATCTGGATAATTAATGGTCGGACAACCGAGGTTGGACTGTAATATATTTGGATGAATTCAACCCTTTTACAATGATGACACTTCACACATCCATAAAGGCTTTGGTTGACAATTTATTCATGTTTTTGTTTTCTTGGCACCTTTCCACCACTACACTGGAATGGTTGAGTTTACATAACATTATTTATTGAGGCAGATCCACAGGATCAAAACTGCATTTTTTACAAAAATGAGATTTTGTTAGCAAATCAAAACTAAAATACCTGGCCAACAGTGAACCATGAACAAAACATAGAAGGCAACGTTTGCAGATTGGAGTTAAATCAATAAATTCCTCACAGGAACGTTCGATTTCACAAACAAAGCTATTCTCTCTTTGCTCGGATCTGCCATTTGCAAGGAGAGCCATGAACTGGTACCACATTGAATGTAGCAACAACCGCGCAAAGAACATATTATATGTTGTTCAGAGAACTATATCTTTTCACAAAATATTCATTCATACCACCAAGTTCTGTCTGAACATGTGTGACATTTGTCAATGGGTCAGTGTGAAAAAGCTAATTACAGAGTTGCCTTCAGAATTCCCGACAAATGGCATAGCCGCACATTTTTAGTCAATTGCAGCTATCACGTATGGTCAGCATACCATGTGAAACAGTACGCTTAAAATCCACTAAAACCGGTCAGGGATTCTGAAGGCCACCATGTTACCTGTGGGTCAACAGTTGTTTCAAATGACTATACATACTGGGTGAAATCACCCAGATATACTGTGTAGTATAAATAACATTTCATAATCAATAACCAAACACTTTAGTTCAGTTAAATAAATGTGATGAAAACTTGTAGGACTTGTGTGGGCAGCAGAGGCAGCTGTGATGGTCTGAGTATTTGAATAGACCTGTACAAGAGGAGTCTCCTCCAGTATCTAAGAGAAGAAGTCTTCTGAGTGTTATGAAGACCCAGTAGAAAAGATGGATCAATATCAACATCTTATCTCTTTAGGTATTTTGATAAATCATCAGTACTGTCTTGTGAAAGTATGTCTCTACTTGAGTATAACATCAAGACAACACTTTGAATAAGTTCTTTCTATATTGTAATCTCTGGCAATAAAAAGCCACACAATGATGGAAGAGTCCACATACATGGATATAAAATCACCGAGGATGTGAAGTTTGGGTCGTTTTGGTCACTCTGCAACCATGCCTATTTGTTCTTCGGCATCGTCGTCTCCGTCGACTTCTGCGTTTAATTGCTCCAGTTTCTCCAGTTCCTTTGCTAATTCCATGTCCTCTGTGTCTGTAACTACCTTTGGCTGTAAAATTAAAGATGGAAAAAACAAAATCATATTAATTGATATACAGTCATCACAATAAGTAACTGACCGGGTAATAAACGTGCTGATAACTGAGTTACATAAACATATTAAATTATAAACATGTTGAGAAATTTCTCTTCTTGAATTTGAGATATTACACGCTAAGAATGGCTGATTATTAAGGAAGTTACAATCCCAAATGTACTGTCAAGTCTGATTTTCATTTTCAACATGTTGAAAAGAAAATGTTAAAATGAAAATCAGACTTGCCCTAACGTTTGGGATCGTAACTTCCTCATTAATCAACCATTCTTAGCGTTTAGTATCTTAAATTCAAGAAGAGAAATTTCTCAACAACTTAAAAATTAAGTATGTTTATGTAGGAGTTATACTTTTAGAGTTATCAGCATGTGTATTACCTGGTCAGTTACTTATTGTGATGACTGTATATCAAATCAGCGACATTCTATGACAACCATGCCTATCTGTTCTTCTGTATGATCAGCGACATTCTATGACAACCATGCCTTTCTGTTCTTCAGCATGATCATCTCCATCGAGTTTCTAAAACTTCCTTCTCCGCTAATTCCATGTCATATATTTCTGTTACTACATTTGGTTGACACATAAAAGATATCAACAAATACTATTGATACATTTTGTGTATAACAACTGCCTTCATTTGTTGCAAACTTATTCATTTCAAGCAGAAAATAGTAATATTTTAACAATTTGGGTTCAAATTTAAATCTTTATTTTATTTTAGTCGGCGACATAATGCTATGGACATAATTCCAATAATGTGTTCCCTGATGGGCTGCTAAGTAAGTCATGGGAATAAGTTTATGGAAAAGAGAAAGATCCTCTATATAACGTTGACTAAATAGTAATATTAGGGTTTTATCCTTGGTGTCAGACAGCATGGAATTAACCTTAAAGGATTACACAGTTTTATTCCGTAATGGGATCTTATAAACTTATGAATGTCATACACCAAGGATATACCAATATTTGAATATAAAATTAATGTAACACTCACCGCCATTAATACATTAAAGATACCCCCACTTCCTTGTATGCTTTCTCTGATGACTTCTATGGCTTCATTGAGTTTCTTGAGACCATCTGACCTCTCTAACGTTTGTGTGGTTACCACATATTGTGGTGGTGCTATTAAATTGATCTGTGAAGCAACAATGTATAAACATGCATTATGTAGATCAGTGATGTTATACTCGAATCAGGACTCGGACTCGAGACAGGTCTTGAGTTCCTATTTTGAAGAACTCGGACTTGGCGGTGAAGGACTCAGTCTCGGACTTGGGCACTAGGGACTCATGCCCTAATCCTGTCCAAGTCCAAGCTTATTTTGTTTGCAGTAGTTAAATACTTATTTAGTCATCCAATCTTCAACAGTTTAAAAATAATGTCACAAATCACCATAAATACATCTGAACAGTTAAAATATGCTGTTGAAAATACCTATTGATAGCCATTACAAGCATTAAAACACAATTCGAGGGAACCTATAAATAATTAAAGTGATAATAATCATGTGCAATCGAAGGCTGTTTGTACGATGTAGATGGTCTTTAGGTGTTTTTGTGTCAGTATATTTTATACTGTTTAAAAAAATGATAACATTTCCTACAAAGAGGATATTTCATTGGGAATTTCCAGCTTCCTAGAGCAGCGAAAAGGCAGGGACAGGGTTGCTCAACAGAATAGCACACCTTTTAATCAAGTTTGTAACTTCTCAATCTATGAACTTCTGGACACTTTTTGAATATCTGAATCAATTCTTGATGCCTATAATTCAAAATGGTATAAACTTTTTTTCATGTATGGGGATGCGAAGGTTAAAATGCATCATTATGTTGACATCACTGATATGTTGGCCTACATGTATTATAGATAGCAAAATTAATGACATGTGATTAGAACTTAAATACATATAAGGACTCGTGACTCGGACTCGGACATGACACTAGAAGCCTATCGCGTCTCAACAATTTCAAATGCGTCTCAACTTCGCGTCTCAACAAATTGTTGAGACGCGAAGTTGAGACGCATTTGAAATTGTTGAGACGCGATAAGCTTCTAGTGTGAAGGACTCGGTCTCGGACAGTAAGGACTCTGTCTCAGACTCGAGAGGTAAGGACACAGACTCGGGTGGGGTGGACTCGACTACAACACTGATGCAGATGTTACATTTATATCTTCTGTTAATAATTCTTAACATGTCATCCTTGATGGTGTCATCTAAATGGTATCATACACATGACGAATTGGTCTCATGTACAAACAAAATATATCAACATGAGTTATGTAGATTTACATTTATATGTTATTGTAATGGTCTATTAGTGTGTTGATACAATCATACCCAAAACAGCTCACATTTCTATGTACACAAAAATACAGCCTCCTTAGATAATGCACACAAATATAGCCCCTTAGGTACTCATGTGTGTCACTAAACCTATCACTTTAACATTAGTGGGCATATCTTCTGTTAACAATTCTTAACAACGTCATCTTGATGGTATCATTCTTTATGTGAGTTAAGGGAAGTGTCCACATACATGTATGTTTGAGTTGTACTTACTTTGATGGGCATATCTTCTGTTGACAAGTCTAGACCTTTCATCAAGGCTCCTTTCACTGCATCGATACCATCATACCCGTAACATGCTACTTCAACATCTGAAAGTAACAGAGAAATACAAACAAATTATTTTAAAAATCTGAAAAATATTAACATACACAATCAAAATATATCCACTCCTCCTGCTGTCCTGGGCCTAACCATGTTCCTGTCGGGGCAGTTGATTATCTGTCTAGATGGATGGATGGCTTGTTGAGTCCAACAGTTGTGAACTTAAGATGTAAGGTTTTGATTCAGTCAAAACATACATGCAATACAAATAAGTCTGGTTCAAAGACTGCTAAATTGTATGAGTTATATAGATTTATTCAGTTTAATACCCATAGACTATGGGCTACCCTACCTCTTTTGTATAATTACAATCACTAACTCAGCACCAACAGCCTAGCTGGTCTAGTGGGTATGACATTCACTTTGGGTTCGAAAGGTCCTGGGTTTGAATCCCAGTATCATCAGATTTCATTTAAAACCTTTGTTTTCAATTCATTTGTCTGAAAATGGTAACAAAGTTTCTAAAGTTGGAAGACTTGCTAGATAAGCTAATTGGTCCTATAGGATACTCATAGGTAACACCGCAAATCTGGTTCTGTATATTTGCCTTCAGGCGAATTGGAATCTAAGCTAATGCCTGTAGATTTCAATGCATGACAAATGTTATATAACCATACCTGCTCTTATTTTGACTGCCTGTGGTGTGAGTCTCCTCTTGATGTTATCTACCAGTACATCTAATGTTTTCTCATCTAATTCACACTCATCCAATATACTGGTGTCACTGTAGGGATATAAGAATGAATAACAATTGATACATTAAATACAGGTTATACTTATAGTACAAATGTCATTGTAACACCATAGACAAAGGAATTTAAATTAACTTTGGTTTCTAACACGTCAGTCCATCATTTCCATACGAATGTTATTCTAAAAATCAAAATTGACTCAACGCTCACTATGGAATACATGTATTGGGATTCAGTCTCATCCCACAGATGTATTTTCAAACCCAACATTTTTCTGTCAATCAGGGTCAAGTGCTGTAGAGTAGTACACTTTTAACCCACTGAGAACTACCGGCCGATTGGTTAAAAAGATGGATACATCATTTATTGCACCAATGAGGGACATTGTTAGAATAATTGTATCCCTGATAAAGATGGGAGTGAAAGTTGTGAAACATTTTACAAGCTGCATTTGAATTGGCTATTCATATGAGTACATCTTGTAATAAACCAATCAGAACCACTGTAAGATAGACAGGTAGACCCCAGGTGGTTAAAGATCCACTGACGTGTAAATGTATTATAAACTGCTCACAAAAAGTATCGAAACACTTAGAAATGATCAAATATATAACGGCTCGAAAGGGTATGCATTAATCGAAGCAAATAATCAAGTGCATAATTTTGTTCTGAGTATTTTGACACCTCGATCGATGAGATACGATGTTGCGGAGCGGAGTTATTGTCATTTCAATGGTCGTGGGTCCAGTTTCAAAAGTGACAATCATCCTATAGAAAGAGGTTTGCAATACTGTTTAGAATGATCAGATTCGTGCTTTTCAATAGGGATGAGTGTCACTTTTGAAACTGGACCCACAATCATTGAAATGACAATAACTTCGCTCTGCAACATCGTATCTCATTCATACACTCCATGTAGTGTTGAACCAATCAGGAAGCAGGAATTACAAATACGCGGAGTGCATTGAAAGTGTCCACCTGCACTCCGCGTGTGCGCCGTTTAAATCATGCAGTGCGCGTTTTGTTTTGATTCATTGTTCAAAATTTACGGGTTCGCCGATTTTCACTGCGGGTGTTAGCAAACTTGTTAAAGTGTTTTTAGTCGTTTTACATAGATCAAAATTATGCTTAAAATTGTGAATTTTTATTTGTATAGTGTCGTGTATGAATTAGGTCAATGCATGCGTATGTTTTGTTTCTCGAAAAATTAGAAAAATCAATGCACTTGCGCAAATGTTGATATGCTCACAATAGCACTCCCCCTTCAGGGTCGTGCCATTATTCACACATCAACATCAGCGCGCGTGCATTGATTTGTCTAATTTCTCTCGAAACAGAACATACGCATTTATTGACCTATAAACGATCGAGGTGTCAAAATACGCAGAACAAAATTATGTACTTAGAAATTTGCTTCGATTAATGCATACCCTTTCGAGCCGTTATGTATTGGATCATTTCTAAGTGTTTCGATACTTTTTGTGAGCAGTTTATATCAAAATAAAGACAAAATCACAAGGATTTCGAAAATAAACATTTTATGAACGATCCATTATAGGGAAAGAAGAAATTTACAAAAATAATAAATGCGCCCAAAATCCGTGTTAAAAACGATCTTCGTATTTTGAAAAACCCGCTCTACCAGGCAACACAGAGGAGAAATCATAGTTAGCAAACAATGCACTAGTGTAAAATTGTGACAGGGTCTATATGTCTACACACACTCTTTACAATGCATGCTACGTTAGCCTCTTCCCATCATCATGCCTCGCTGAACAATTGATGACCGCGCGAACTTTAAATATGTGTATCCATGCTGTGTGCATTCAAAACCATACAATCACGAGTGTATGAGCCGTATTATCACATTCAGTGAATGAATAGATCGAGGTCATAATACTGTTTGTAAGGCAACCTTTGCAACTTGATACACATGTTATTTTTATTTTGTGGCCATATTTTTAGACCGTGGTGCATTGTTTGCTGACTACGAGTCCTCCTCTTAGGCAACGCGGAAACTGTGACGTAGATCCGGGAATCCGACCGTGTTGATACTTCAGTTCTTCCCGGATCTACGTCACCATTGAAGTCGCCCAAACCTCTTCATGGTTCATTGCGTTTCTGGCGAAGGTATTGGATTTGGTATACGGCGAACGTATTTTATCTTTTTTAAATATATTTATTCACATTTGATAAAAAATAACATGTGAAATGTTCTAACTAATATATTGTTTAACTTTTAAAAATAAGTTTCATGAGTACGTCGCTGGACCTTTAAGTACCTCTATGATGAAATATAGAGCATCATATGGTTTACATGGGGCACTTTATTCTACCATGTAATTGATGAATATATGTTTGCTGTGAACCAATTGATTGGCCCATCAGAGCTCTCTGTAAAGAGTTACCAGTTTGATTTGTAATCACTCAGTTCGTTAACTTTGATAATGTTGGTTGGGGTATTGTTCACATTTGCTCTTTATGTACAAAAATAAAATACATGTCAAGTTCTTTACTAAAGCGCACACTCCATGGATGTTATCTGAAATTGGTGCTATCTATGTACTTACCTGCACTATAATTCAGAACCAGATTCTTCTTCAATCAATGTTGATTTGTGTGGGGTGCATCCACAAGAAATTCATGTAAAATGTAACATGTGATCAATTGTTGCCCCTGCTGATAACTTACCTTACACAGTTCTTGAATGCTTCAAAAGCACCATAGCCAACCTTGTTGTACTTCTTGTCAAAGTGCCACGCTGTCTTCACGTATAATTTCTCCAACATCTCATCATCGTCATAATTCAAGATCTCTCCTACGTGCCTCAGAATACTGTTGACCTGCATAAACCCAATGAAATAATTTTATTACCAATTGATGACACACAATTTACCAATCATGTACTGTAAAACAAGTTAATTTTGCGAGCAATTTAATTTCGTGAGAGGCTCAAAGTCGCGAAATTATATTGCCGCGAATTGGTGTGTGTGAAGATGACAGTAGTGTAGAAATTTTAAATTCGCAAAACTAAGTTACCGCGAAAGAAGTGATGATTAGCAATTCGCGAGAAAAAAATTGCCGCAAAATTAACTTGTTTTACAGTATATGTACACTAAATAACCAAATCCACATATCTATCTCCCCATCATCCACTCAATCAGTGGCGTAGCTAGGGGGGTGGGGGTAGGGGGCACTGAAAAAGCCCTTTGTGCCCCCGCCCCCAGCCCTGTTTATGCCCCGCCCTAGTCTCCGGATGTAATGTGCATTTACTGCATAGGCATTATGACAATTTACAAGGACCATTTTTCACAGGCGTTTGGTGTACAACATGCCCTTACCCTCTCAAGTTTTCTGAGCTGACTGAAAACAAAAAATTGGGCACCCTTTTAAATTTCTGATTTGGCCCCCTACACTAACTGTTTACCCCTTGAAAAATAAACACATACTGATTAAATTAGCATCAATTATAACTGATTAAACCTTAAATGCATCTCCAACACTAGTTCATAGTCTATTTGTGACACATATGACTTACTGCTTTTGCTTTTGCAAACTTTTCCTCACACTTTGCAATTTCTTCTTGTGACACTCTTCTTTTGGATAAATCAATATAACCTGGAATTAAAAGCCAATCAAGAACAAAACATATAACTCAATGACTTATAATACATTGATCATACAGTAAATACATCTTGAATGCGAATGGAGAAATCACAATAACAAACAATTCAGTATCTGTTTATACTTTGATTATGGATCTGCATCACCAATTCATCATTAATAACATGGAATTGTCTTGTTCATCTCAAACTTGTCTGAAGAAGTATATAGCCTATAATTAGTCTATTTGGCCATCACGAGACAGTGACGTACGTAACCGCGTATTCTACTAGTTGCAGCACTTAAAGGTAGATGACCCGATCACATTCCGATTTTAAACTTGAAGTTTTCTATTCTACATGAAAGGTCATCCTTAAAAAAGTCGTGTACCAAAGTTTGAGTTGCATAGCTCTAATGGTTCTTATTTTAGACGCACAAGATGCTGTGAACTGTACCCATTGAGTAGTACACAAACTATATCGGTGGTTACCACCATTCGCGGTAATTCGACGTTATTTCATCGATTTCTCCGTAATTATACCGATTTAGGCCGTCAAATTTCAGTATGATGATGAGAAAAATACGAGCTTTCATATGATATGAAAATCTCCGTATGTTTGAAATAATTCTGTGTTACGAAAATGTGATCGGGTCATCTACCTTTAACGCGCGCGCCTAATCGCGGCGCTGGCATACAAATACAAGCGTTGAAAGGCGGAAGATACATACATGTGCGTACAAGCTGCGCCTGTTAAGTTACGTCACTGTCCAGAGTAAGGTTGCAAGTAATTCCCGGGTACCCGCCCGTTGTCTCGGGTACCCGAGTTCCAAATTGGGTACCCGGATTCCCGAAATTTTAAAAAATAAAAATAAAAATAAAAAAACACTTTTTTTTTCTTCAAATTTTTTTCTTCCAAAAGTCTTTTTTAAGCATTGGATGACCCATATTTTACCAAAAAGTGACCCTATTAACAGGATATACTTAGTAAATGTTTGTATAATGTATTTAAATTAAAAACATAATAACTAATTTTGAGTCGAATCAAATTATAAATGTTGTTTATATGCCTGTGATCTGGTAAAGAAAGATGTTTCATTTGTGTATGATGGATATAATGACAGATAGGTTTTGAATGCATTTCAAATTCTTTAATACACAGACTTACAATTTTTTATTACAACATCACATGCATATTAACAACAGTAATCATTTTTTTAAACATGAAATTTATTAAAATCAAAATAAATTATACTAACAATAACAAATCTTGCTAGTGTTTTAATATGTTACAGGCAACACTTTTCTTCCCATATTAAATGATAAGTTACTGAATTAAGGTATTTTTTTATTGTTAGAGCATGATATGGTGTTACTTGACGGTCAGGTAAGGAGTCACTCGATGCCGTTTAAATGACCAGTGTTTACTCTGAAAATGAAGGGAAAAAATGAAAATTGAAGAAAAAAAAGAAGAAAAAAAAAAGTTTTTTTTGTTTTTGTTTTTTTTGTACCCAATTTCGGGTACCCGGGTACCCGCCCGAAAAATAGGTCGGGTACCCGGGAATCGAAATACCCGTGAACTTGCAAGCCTAGTCCAGAGGATGCCAAATAGTGTATACGAGGGGGTATCAAAAAGTTCTTGACATCACCAAGAAGTGAAGGAGCCAGAAACTTTTTTTGTTATGTGACTCTTCAGACATCTTTAAAAAGTCACTGTGCAAAGTCACACATTTCTCCCACTTTTTATTACCTGTCCACAGACCGCCATTGTAGAGATCCTCAGATTGACCCCCATTGATTGATCCTCAGATTGCCTCAGATTGCGTTATTCACCAAAACAGCAATAAATAGTTTTAAAGTTTTGACAGAAAGGTGTCAAAGGTCATTACAAACCAGCTTGGTGACAATAACCTTATGGGTAACATAGAGTATACACAGATTGACCTCTAATGACCCCTACATGACCTTTGACCCCTTTCTGTCAACACTTGCGCATAGCAATTGCGCATACTTTTTAATATTGCTTCATATCCTAATCAGTGTATTATTACCTTTGTCTTTGTCCACTCTTATGACAACCACGCATTCATTCCTGCCCACTCTGATCAATTTGTTGATGGAACGGATACGTCTTCTGGACAGCTCACTCAGCAAGATCATGCCCTCGATGTTGTTGTACTCCAGCAGGTGGACATACGCTCCCATTTCGGCGATGGATCTCACATTGACCATCACAACATCTTCCACTTCGGGGAAACGCTGCTCATAGAACCGACACGACAGAGGCATGATGGATGGTAAAGATAGCTACCTGAAATATGGAAATACAGAAATAACATAACAAATATTTAACCCTTACCCTCTAATCTGGGTTTTTAAGCGGGATCACAATTTTGGAAGAGAAAACACCAACTAAATTGCCTGGGACCAGTCAGGAATTGATCGGGGACCCTCGACCCGTCATCCCACACAGCAATGTCCCAGTCGCCAGTGTACTTACTAAGTTACAATTTTCTGCACTGTCAATGTATGGCCCTTGTAAAATCCAATTTAATCTACTGGCATCCACCTCAACAAATGTTAATCAGTTATCACTGGTATTTATCATTAAGCATCTAAAATCTCATGAAAATTGGACTAATTCTTGATGGTGAATTTTTTTTAAATATGTTTCAAGAGGTAACAGAATTCTGACCGAATCTCCTGGTATTTATGAATGAAAGTACCCGGGGCCATAACCCTTGACCCATGAAGAATGGTCAAATGCCCTACCCATTTTAATCAACTGACCACATGTAATGCATGATTGGTTAAAACCAGACAATGTATGGTACACTAAACTGTGTTTAAGATTTTCAGATATTGATTCTATTTATTTGAAAGCTAATACTCTTGATGCTGTGAGCTGTGATTGTCATGCACCAACTCCATTGAATGTACTATAGACCACAATGTTAGAAAAAAGTGTTCAAACACTTTGTAGGTGTAATGTAAAGTAATCCCCCTTCCCCCTGATCAATGTTGAATCCCACAATTTGCCCACCATCAGCACAGGGCCTCGCAACATTGATCGGTGGGGCAGGGGGAGGGATGTGAGTAAGGGGATACTTCAGGCTACCAGAAACAAGTATTGATTTTTACGCGACTCAAATAGCGTGCCTGTTATGGTCCAATAAGCATGGCAATTAGGGTCAGTGTTCGAACACCTTTTTTCTATGATTGTGTATAAAAACGTCTAATTTCAGTTTTCGGCCCATAAATCTGTTATCATATGAGCAAATCCAATGAAATTTTGCGTGCTTTTCGGAATTGTCTACAGCTATAATCACACCAAAGAAGAATAAAATCGAAAGACATTTAGGGAACGGTAACATAATGCACAAAATCGAATAGCCCTGAATGCGTGATAGATCATGGATAGATGAATATGAATACCTTCAGCTTGATTGTTTAGGCCTATTAATGTTATTAATTTCTTTCATAATGAACATCGTACCATCTCACTGATATACCTAATAATATATTAATATATTAAAATTCAATTTTCGGACACATACAACAGGTATAAATCGTGTTTCAAATTTAAAATGCATGTTATATTTGGCTATTAATATTATTTCATGTATATTATTTGTTTTATTATGGTTACTTAATAAATATTATATTTGCGGAATTATAAATTTAATATAAATCATATCAAAACCATAATACGAATACATTTTGTCTCAATAAATGAATAAAATGTCAACTATTAAACATGACGCAAAGTATGTAAACATAAAATACATGTGGGTCGATGTGTATTGAGTTAAACAATTGATATATGAAGGGTGCCATTTTTTTGTGTGGAAGCGCTACTTTTGGATTAACTGTAAATACTGGCAAATATGCACACTTAGCGGGCATATTTGCCAGTCCACTGACAAATTTGCCAGGGCTGGACAATTCGGACACCTGCTAGGAATGTTTTTGTCGTGTTAGGCCAATCAAACCACTTTTTTAGGCCTTTTTTTTGTGTAATTATTGGTGTACACACACCAATCCCCTCCCCCACCACAAACCCCTCCCACATGCACAAACCCACTCAACCCCAACCACATACCTACTCCACCTTCCCACAATGCCCCCTCCACATGTAAACCACCCCTTCAACCTCCCCTCCCCACCACAAATCCCTACCCCACCCACCCACATGCCACCACAACCCCTATACCATCACAATCCCCACCACAAACTCCCTTCCCTTCCCATCCCCACCACAAACCCCTCCTCTTCCCATCCCCACCATAAACCCCTCCCCTTCCCATCCCCACCACAAACCCCCTCCCCTCCAATCCCCACCACAAACCCCCTCCCTTTCCCATCCCCACCACAAACCCCTTCCCTCCCATTCACAAAACCCCTCCCCCACAACAAAACCCCTCTCCCACCACAAACACCCTACCCTTCTCCACCCCACGGCCTATACCCTCCCCCACCCCATGCATCCACGCCACCACAAACAATTGCATAATTCAAACAGGAAATCAAACATAAACCTTCATCATCGGTACCTCAACAGATGTTTACTCTATTGGAACAATTATTTTTGGTTTCAAACACGAAAAATAGTGAATTTATTACACATTTTGTCTTGGTGGCCAAATATGGCTCCCAAATTAGTGGGCAAATTTGTCCACCTGCACGGAATCGGGAATGGGCTAGCTTACAACATGAAAACATGTTTTAATTATGATGATATACATTCTAATAATATTAAATTATTATCTTACAGATTAGAATTGGAACTGTGATGACCAGTCGGTATAATATAATACGTGCCTATCCGATATTTCGATGCAAAATCGTGAATTTTGTACGTCGAAACTGATGCAATATGCCAGTATGCGAGCTGCAGTGTGAGCAAATTCACAACGTGATTGACCTTGATAACGATAATTTTGTTTATATTAATGTATAAATGAAAATACTAAATCTATTAAAAGAAATAAATTCAATTTTCTTTATATAAATAATATAAAATAAATACAAAAAAAATGTTTGATTTATTAAACTAATTGTTTGAACCTAATCCAAATCTGTAGTGATATTTATAGAAAGAATTTTTGATGTAACTCGATGTTGAAAATAAAAGAACTTGTGACCTTTGACATTTAGTTGACCTCATAGTCGAAACTTCACGCGACGGCAAAATCTTTGAGCAAAACAAGGGGAAAGAGGTGAACATTATTGCTGTTTTTGTCATTAAAGTGTGTTATATATAGAAGAATGTAAGACTTTGAAGTATTAAGTGAGACGCGTTCTGTGTAAATAAAGTATTTGATCGGTACTTCTACAACTAAACAATTATTATGAAGTGTTTAGTTGTAGGCCTAGGCCCTAGGCCTAAAAAGTAAAAGTAAAATTTTAAAATGAGCTACGAAATGAAGCATGAATGAATGAAGCATGGAAATCTTGGAAGAGTCTATTCGTACAACTGTTGTACGGATTAGCGCGGTATCGCTGTAATTCGCACAACTGTTGTACGAATAAGCGAGGTATCGCTGTAATTCGCACAACTGTTGTACGAATAAGCGAGGTATCGCTGTAATTCGCACAACCAACTGTTGTACGAATTAGACGAGAGTCTCTGTTTTTCGTACAACTATTGTAAAATAAAAGAGGAGTCCCTGTTATTCGTACAACTATTGTAAAATAAAAGACCCTGTTTCTGTTATTCGTACAACATGACAACCAAGTTTATTGTAAGAAGATGTGAGTCTCTTGTGGGGGGGGGGGGGGGGGGGGGGGAGTCCCCGTGATTCGCACAACTATTTTATAAAAAGTGAGTCCCTAAAGTGTAATATTCTTACAACTATTGTAATAATTCGACGGGAGGCCCCTCTGCATGCTCTGGGGAAGTCCCTGTTATTCGTACAACTATTGTTATATTAGAGGGGGAGTCCCTTCTCATTCATTGTAAAAATAAGAGGGAGTCCATGTAATTCGTACAACTATTGTTGAAGAAGGGTCCCCTGTGGGGGAGTCCCTGTAATTCGTACAACTATTGTTGAAGAGAAGAGGGGGTCCTCTGTGATGGGGAGTCCCTGTAATTCGTACAACTATTGTTGAAGAGAAGAGAGGGTCCTCCTGTGATGGGGAGTCCCTGTAATTCGTACAACTATTGTTGAAGAGAAGAGGGGGTCCTCTGTGATGGGGAGTCCCTGTAATTCGTACAACTATTGTTGAAGAGAAGAGGGGGTCCTCTGTGATGGGGAGTCCCTGTAATTCGTACAACTATTGTTGAAGAGAAGAGCCTCTTCTGTGGGGAGTCCCTGTAATTCATACAACTATTGTTGGAGAGGGGGTCTAGTGAGGGGAGCCTCCCTGTAATTCGTACAACTATTGTAATATTAAGACTACATGGGAGGCCTCTGGGGGAAAAGAGAGTCCATTAGAAGGGCGGAAATCCAGGGTGGGATGGGCGGGATATCCCCCACCCCACTTTTTGACCTGGGGGAGGTGGTCAATGTAATCACCCCACCCCCCTGATTTTTCATATGTGATGGCCAAGGCAAAATGAAATACTACTAAAGTGATTGCTTTTCAATAAAATATTGGTCAAAAGTACACATCGCACCAAATGGGTTCGAAAATTTAAAAAAAAATCCAATTCTGAGTGCTGAGGGGGCACATTACCCAAAGTTATTATAGGCCTATCTGAGACTAATATAATCAGACTCCCCCCCCCCCCCTGTTCGAGCTTTTAAACAATCTATACTTAAAAGAAAATATCAGTTTATGCTCAACTTCTTTCTTGCATTGATAAAAAAAACCAAATTGATTGGAAATGAAAATGTGACTTTTCGATAAAATGTTGGTTCTGGTTCTGGTTCTGGTTCTGGTAGATTACTGTCCAACGCTCCTGATGGAGCCAAACGGACAGGGTGTGTGCGCATGTAATGATGTGTTTTGCTTAGTCTTGCTTGTTGCTTAACTCTTGCAGATGGTTTGCAAGGGTGGTCTTGAATTTCGGTAGGGAATCAATGTTTGTGATGTGTTCCGGGAGTGAGTTCCAGTCACGTATTGTGCGGGGGAAGTAGGCGTGTTTGAGGCAGTCTTTGTTGGTAGCGATTTGATTGTATGCGTTACAATGGAGCTGCCGTGTACGACGCTGGGCGGGCTGTAGCTGTGAGTCAAGGGGCAAGGATAGAAGTCCAAGTCTGGCTTGTTGAAGGACTGTTAGCCTGCGAGCCAGTCTCCTGTTGGTGAGCGAGTCCCATCCGAGATCTTGTATCATTTTAGATACACTGCCCTTGGATCTGGTTTTGAAATCTCCACACACAAATCTGGCTGATCTCCTTGTATACACCAGATATCGCACCAAATGTGTTCGAAAATTGAAAAAAAATTCTACTTCTGAGGGGGGGGGGGGGCTGGGGCACATCCCCTGAGACGCCCCCGCCCTGTTTGAGCTTTTTTGGGGGCACATCCTCCCCCCCCCTCAGACGTCCCCCTATTCGAGCTTTTAAACCATCTATGCAGACTTGATGTCTTAAGGCCAGTCATAGCATAGCCATGATAGCGGTATGCTCGAACCTCATTGGTCCAGAGTCGTTGTGCGAATTACAGAAATCTTCGTGCAATTCGTACAACAGTTGTACGAATAGCCATTTCCATGAAGCATAGCCATAGACAAGACAGTCCACATCGTATTTTTACTGTAGCGGGAATAGGACGATTGAAATTCAAGCCAGTACTTCTTGGAAATAGAAACAGGTTGAGATATTTAACCAAGGTATACTTATTACTTGAACATTAAACATGATATCTGAAGCAAAAGTTTTGACTAATTTTATTCAGAAATGGTGAAAAATATTGATGAATTGAAAATATCCGTCTGGTGCCAATGTTAAATACGAATGACAGGGTCAGAAGTTCGTCAAAGGTTATGTTAATCCATTTAGATTTTTGCAGAGGATTTTGAGAGAATCTATGGATTCTCCTCCAATCAAATTGTGTGTTTTGTGTGTGTGGGAGAATGGATTCTCAGATTCTCCTCGAATTTCTGACCCTGAATGATTGATTGGTTAAATATCTCAGCCTGTTTCTATTTCCAAGAAATACTGGCTTGAATTTCGATTGCCCTATTCCCCCTACAGTAAAACTATGACATGGACTGTGAGTCAGTGTCTACTCTATGCTACATTTCACAATCATAGCTAAGTCTAAGGTTAAGCCTCTTTATTTATTTATACTTTTGTTTTTTAGGCTCTAAATGATTATTTAACTGTTATGTTTAAAATTAAGAACGAGGGCAATGTCTACTCTTTCTATTATAGATTATAATCAAAACAAATTTAATTTGTGATTCGAGCGCTCGCGTTCAACATTTAAATCTTGTGATGCACTGCATTCTAAAACAACAGATGCACAACGCTGTGCATGTAGTATACATATTTTGAAGTCGTGTAGACTATGCCATAAATGCGACTTCAAAATATACATGCACAGCGTTGTGTCCCTGTTGTTTTGAAATGCACTGCATGGCAATGTTGAACGGGAGCGCATACATAATGTAAAATATATTCAAATAAAAGGAGAGTCGATGTAGGTCTATGTCATAACTCTCATAATTGTATGCCCACAAAAAAGCTATCAATTTTTTTTAATCAGAGTTGGTACAATAAATGACCAGGATCATAAACTAGCTTGTGACATATGGCACTATACACAGACCTTTTCTGAATAAAAGTTGCTTCAGATAACAATATCATGTTTAACCCTAACCCGCTAGGCACCTTTTCCAAAGTTTTGGGTTTTTTGCGTCCAAATAGCGAGGGGTAAAAGGGCCCGGGGCTCGAACTCCGGACCTCAGGGTTCAGAGGCAGACGATCTACCGCTAGGCCACGGTGGAAACCATACATGGCTTAGTGTACTTCGCCATCTATGTACCCTGGGGCCATTATTTTATCGAGTAATTTGTAGTACTCAAGAGTGTTAGGGTTAATATTCAAAGAATAATGTAGGCCTATGCCTTGTTAAATGCCTCAACTTATTTCAATTTCCATGAAAAACTTTACTTGAATTTGGATCGCCCCATACCCAGATTACTCGCTATGAGTAAATTAATGAGTCCATCAGCTTCTCTGGTAGACTTGAACCATCTGTAGCTAGATTATAACATGTAAACAAGAAACAAAAGCTGTGAGCATGTATGCACAGGGTTGCTGTAATATTCCTGAGTATTTAGCAGTGCTAGGTCTGCATTTTCCTACAAATATTCAACTTTATTATAATTATCAAATGTGTGTTCATTGTTTCTTCCCTTCTAGAAAATATACCAAATCAAACAGAAAATGTCTTTATTTGGTCAAACACAAAGCTCTGCATTTGGCGGTGGCAGTGGTTTATTTGGTGGCGGCGCTACAGGACAACAGCCAACGATGACGGCCGCAACAGGACCACACAATCCCATGAAAGATGTCGAAGTGACGTCACCACCTGATGACAGCATCAGTTCACTAGAGTTCAGTCCGGGCTCCATACCATCCACATTCCTCATTGCTGGATCATGGGATAATAATGTAAGAAGGTTGATGGAATCTGAATGAATTAGCTTGAATGAAATAAAAATGAAAGATGATCTCTTACACAGTCAGCATTCATTCAATCACATCTAGAAAATTATAACCAAATCCTTTCCTTTTTTTCAGAAGGATTTGAAAAAGAAGTTGTTGTAATTTTATAACTAATATTATATAATAAATAGTGTGTTTAGGTCTTTAGTTTTGGAACCCCATCACTGGACTGGAGTACTGAACTCCTACTGAACACAGTGTGCAAGACCATCAAGAAATGTTACAATAACCCACATGAATTCATGATAAGGTCAACAATGAAGTGAGCAGTATTGAAAAAGCTGCATGATAACTCTACAGTAAATTTTATTTTTCATCAATGTTATATTCTACTTGCTTATGAAACATGAAACAGAAATGTATGATGAGTGTCTAATAGTCTTGTAACCTGTGGTACTGTAAAAGTGGTAATTTTTACACAATTACATTTTAGCGCTTTGCTGATTTTCAGCCATTTTGCTTATATTTAGATTCGCGACTTGAAAGTTCATTACGTAGACACACACAAAATAAATATATTTGTGTGTTTTTATGTTTGCGGTAGCTGCTTAGAGTGCGAAAGCGCAAAAATTAATGTAGTGCAAAAATGTGCACGTTTACAGTACTCCTTTCTCTAGCCTATACATTATGGTTGACACCCATGAATTACACTTGCATGCATTGGTGTAAAACTTGTCACACAGCAAATCTATCAAATTAGTATTTCCAATCATGCCAACATTGATATTGATATCATTTTTACAATGTTTCTCATTTCTAGGTAAGATGTTGGGAAGTACAACCTAGTGGACAGACCATTCCTAAGGCTCAGCAAACACACACCGGGCCTGTACTAGATGTAGCATGGCATGATGTAAGTGACAAACTAATGAAGGTTGTATTACCAGGTCCTAGTAACAAATATATATGAAATTATATGTATGCATTGGAGTTAATTTTACTATTGCGCTAACATTCAAAAACCTTTTCTACCATGTCCCACTTACTTACTTTGGCTATTTGTTGTAACAATATTTTGCTACAAAATCTGAATTGATAGGGGAAGTTATATTCTGGTGAGTATTGTGAGTTTGCACTAGTGGATTGATGTTCAAATGAGTACAAAGGTTATAACACTGGTTAATCTAAAGATATAAGACTTGGTTCTTTCCGATTTCTAAAATGTTCTTCACTTAATAATGGCTGTAGTCGGGCATGACACACTATGATCCGGCTGTTGGGGGCAAGGACTGTAGCCGGGACGTACACTTTGTCCCCGCTAAGGAGGGCCAGGACTGTAGTATACGACTGTACCGTGGATGTCACATTGGCAATATGTACGTCCCGGCCCAATCCCCGCTAATCCTGGGTCCCCTGGGACCGGGGGTCGCAATTGATTGCAAAACAAAGTGCACAATATCCGAACTGATAAATGTGTGTAAATAATTATCATTGAATTTTTATCTAATAGGATGGGACGAAAGTATTCACAGCATCGTGTGACAAAACAGCCAAGATGTGGGATCTGAACAGCAACCAAGCTATACAAATTGCACAGGTACGTCAGAATAGTGATGCGTTATAAAAACTGAAAAGGGGCTCGATAAATCTGTGACTGGGCTAAATTCAGTTGAACGTGTAAGACGCTTTTTTGGGTCGTGTTCAACGTTTGTTCTATTTTTGAACTGTAAAGGAAAGAAGGTCAATAAATTCAGCGAGGTTTTACGCATCAGTACATCAATATCATTCTCTCAAATGATTATGTTGTTTATTATTGTTGTATTTCAGCATGATGCACCCATCAAGTCCATCCATTGGGTAAAGGCACCAAACTACTCATGTGTAATGACTGGCAGCTGGGATAAAACTCTCAAGGTATGTCTACATCTGTTTTCTTTCTAAAATTCATCCCCCTGAAGTACAAGCAAATGACATCAGAGTGCATTTCTAGATTCCCTGTAGCTTTATACATATTGAAGGGCCAGAAAGCATAGGTTTTGACAGAACAACGATGATATAGGTGTGGTAAATGTTGCATTGATAACATGGCATCTAAGTGGAATGGACTCCCAAGTTTAACATACATGATAATATCTACCTGCATTTTGCTTTCAGTTTTGGGACACACGGTCTTCAAATCCAATGATGACGATACAGCTACCAGAGAGGTGCTATTGTGCTGATGTGGTAAGTCATTGATAGATCGAATAGAGTCACATTCAATGAAACTAATTGAATTCTTTATTTGTCACAGGTGTGGTATTAAATAATGTTACACAAGGTTGTAGCTACACCGGACGGGGCCGTCCAGCAGTTGTGCCCAGTGTCCAGCACTCTAAAAAAATCAGGGTAAAAAATCCGGCACTAAATTTAAACTACCTCATAAAACAAGTAATTATGTGGCAGGAACCCTCATAGTGCATTTATAACCCCTTAAAAACATTAAGAAGGCCTCTAGACCCCCATTCCATGATCCACTGTACTTTCGTTCGCTACACTTACTCCGTTCACCGTCAGTAAAATTGTCCGGCACTCAATCTGGTCTAGCTACAACCCTAATGTTACATCATAGATAGGTGTTACTGTGATGACCAAATGAAGTGTTGCTCACTAAGAAACATGTGCAGTGTATCAACTGTATTAGAAGATATACAAAAATACATAGTACTTGACCATTTTACACATTTTTGGCTAACAAAAGCTGAGACAATCTCTTTTTGGAGTTGGGGATCTTTTTATAAAAGAATTTCCTAATTTCTCAGCCATGGTGTATTGTCTTGTCTCTTTGGTAACAACAACAACCCAGACTCATCTTCTTTTCATGAACAGAATAAAACAGCACATACGCCACTGATTGATGTTGTCTATCAGGCTATAATTTACTGAATATAAAATAATATTGGTTTATTAGAAACTGCTAACTACCTACCTGTTATGCATATACTAGTATTGAGCAAAGCCTTTTTCTGTGTGCAATGATGATTGCCAACAACAGCAGAATCGCACATCCGCATGATTTATCAAAGTGAATAGTGAATGGACCTACAACCAAGATCAGGTCTCGATATGCTCTCTTTTGACTTCAAATAATACAACATGTACTGTAAAAGTGGAAATTCTCATGCTACATTTATTTCCATGCTTTTCACGCTATACGTAAATAAACATCTTTTGCGTATAGGTCTATGTGATCATCACATAGACCTATACGCTGAAACTAAAACATGCAAAACAGTTAAAAATCTGCAAAGCGCGAAAATGTAATCACACAAAAATTACCACTTTTACAGTATCATACACACAAAATATTTATAATTTATACATTATTAAAATGGCGATGACCGAAAAGGAACACAGCATGATGATATAAAGTGTTGATACACTCATCCTAACAGCAGTACACATGATCAGTGGTTACATTTTGTGTAACTAGAAGAGGAGCATGGGGGAGTATTGTGTAAGAAAAGTTGTCACCAAAAGTATTTTTTGTGTGTTTCAATTTTGTGAGAGCCACTACCCCTACTTCTAGTAAACTATGTTTTTTGTATTTGCTTGGCAGGTATTTCCTATGGCTGTGGTAGGCACAGCAGGAAAGAATATCATCATATATCAACTTGACAACCAGCCATCAGAATACAAGAGAATGGACTCTCCACTCAAATATCAGGTAAATCCAATCTTATATTACATGGTACTCTTTTAACCTTCAAAAATATATACAAGGAAACAAAGTTCATCATCAAGCACCCATAACAAAGGTACGTTACCCGGTTTTGTCACATGAAAGAGCATCATAAAAATATCTTTAAAAAAGAAATGGACATGTATTTAGTGTTTCTAGGAATAGAAATTCACTTCAAGTTAAAGTCAGCGTCATAATGCTATGGATAAAATTCCACCAATGCATGCGCATGCGAGTACTAGCAAAAAGAACCCAAATTGACAGTGCCTTCTGATAGGTCAATCATGAAATCACCATGAACATGCATGCATAGTTGTTCATGCATTTCAAGCAAGTGGACGCAGCTCCGCGAACAACAACAAAAACATGGTCGCGTGAAATAACTTGAATTTCGTCCATAGCATTGTGACCGTGACATAAAACAGCACAAGAATGTTGGTGAGTTATCTAAATTGCGGATAATATTCACTTTTTTCTCGCTGGGATCTAAAAAAAACACCTTCAGTCTTTTTTCTGAAGTTACATTTCTTTTGCAGAGGTAATGATTGGCACTGTCTTCTGACACTAAATGCCCAATTTTGGGATTGGATCACACACCTGTAACTTCAAATATTGTCCAGTATCAGATAGAATGATCAGTAATAATAGTCATTGTAGTATATCAGGACACCTATACAAAACAAATTCTGCACCGCCTTTGATACACTTATTAGTATGTTATCAATATCGCATACAGCTTACAATTACAAACATCTACGAAATATTGTGTATTCAAATATTAAAATGTAAAGTGATTTATGATATATTACAAAATAAAAAGCTACATAAATTGATCTTGTTACTACTTTGATGACCCTTTCTCATTAGCACCGATGTGTAGCCATCTTCAAAGACAAGAAGAACTTGCCAACAGGGTTTGCCTTAGGGAGCATAGAGGGTCGATGTGCCATACAGTTTGTACAGGCGGCTAATCCGTAAGTAGCTATAAATGTAATAAATAAACGTTCATGTATAGAGGGAATAACAAAACATGTAAGCCTGAAAGTTAAACGCTAGTAAAATATGCACATATGTTGCTTGCATCAAATATAGGACACCTCATAAAGGAGGCTGCCTCAAGGACAGCCTCACAAGTAACACTCATACTGAGACGTGACACTGGTTACTGCTTAGTATGGCAACACGATAATATATTTTGATAATCGATATGCCTCCGCTAGAACTTGGTTGATCAATATTGTCACCTATAGACCAACGGTGCATGCAACCATGTGAATTCATCCCACCGAAGTATGAATGTAATGTCAGCTAGTATATTCCAACGATAGATGCATCACTTATTTGGCGGCCGTTTTGTATAGATAATTCATATTGCTATTCTTTATTTCATTACAGGAAAGACAACTTCACATTTAAATGCCATAGATCTAATGGAGCATCATCATATTATCAGGATATCTTTGCTGTAAGTAAATCTGTAGAAGACATTACAAATATGAGGCATACAAGTGTTTGCCAGTCTGGCAAAAAAGGTGCAATGCTGTCATGGAAAATATGATACATTTATTTAAACATTACAATGACATTTGGGGTGTTAAACAGATGGCATTGTCATTACATGGGCTGACTAGCTAGATAGAGCAATGGGATTTGGAGAAGGGGACAAGGGTGATTCATTTATAACATCATCCCTCATCTTATCCTATCTTATCTGGTGCTACCTTTGACAGAGGATGGGCAGCAACCGTCAATATATCTTATAATGGTTATCTTGTTTTGATAAACATGAAGATACCAACTCTTCGAAGTTTCTTTCCAAGTAGTTATCATCCTTTGGACCTCTCCTTATATACTGACCATGCAAAAGTAGAATAGATGTATGATATCTGTGAATATTTACCAGTCTATGTTAAGTGTAATAAACACGGCTGTTTGACTGTCCGATTTATTATTAAAATTATGGAATAAAAAAAGATTACATAGTGGCCCAGTTATGGTTTGACCTGATTTAGGTAGCGCTAATGAATACGAGTATACGGTGAAAATTTCACGAAAATTGTTAAAGCCCTTTTTAAATTATCGGAATTTTCTACTTTACACACATTTTACATGTAACTCTATGGGAAATGTGGCCGATGAGGGGCTATTATAGTAAATAATAATATTCAAAGCTCTATTTCTCAGAAATGGCACCAACAAATGTTCTGCAATTCCTACAAAAGATGGCCAGTATATTCAGGTACTTGAATCAGTTAAAACCAGAACCGGGCCAGCAAAATATGGTGTTCTCAGAATAAAACAGACAAATTATGTGGGATCAAACAGCCGTGTAAAGGGATCAGTGATAATTACAAGTCCAGTACAGTCCTTGATTTTGTCTTGAAAATTGGTATAGTTCTTCTGTTTTTTGTATTCAGGGCTGTCAACTATTGACCATAAAAACACAAAGTTTTTAATATTAGAAAGTATTTCTCATTCTGCCTTTATTTAAAAGTAGGAATATCTGGCTTTAAAACATCTTATTAATAACCTAATCAATAATAAATAAACAAGTGAGCAGTTGTGACATTTGTATAAATTTCAATTGAAATCCACTCTGAAACATGTGAGAATATGGACCAAATGACCTCTAATGTTACATGTTTATTGTACCTTTGGTGTCAATTACAGGTGAATGCCATCGCATTTCACCCGGAGCATGGCACACTAGCTACAGCAGGGTCAGACGGTAAATTCAGTTTCTGGGATAAAGATGCTAGGACGAAGCTAAAAACATCAGAGCAGATGGAGCAACCGATAACAGCGTGCGCATTTGATGCCAAGGGTAGCATATATGCCTATGCTGCAAGTTATGATTGGTCTAAGGTAAGATTAGAGTTGTGTTGTATACTGGATCAGACTATAATCTTTTCCATGTGAAGGAAGGACATAACAGTGCATTCCAGTGACCACAGCATATTGTTGAGTGCCTGATTCTGATGCTATCATAAATACTCCCACAGCCAAAGATAAATTCTGGTATTAGCTCTTTAAATGCTGCATCTTTTATTTGAATATGCTATGGATGTTGGCGCCTCTGCTGGACTGGAGTGTAGACACATGCCTGATGCTTGATGCAGTTATCCTATCTTGTACCCTGTGCATCACATGCATGTCGCGTGTGTGCTGCCAAAACTTTGTGCATCTGGACATAATCAGCACGAGTATGCTTGGATTACTTTTGCACACAGGGAGATACAAACCAAATATTATTTTGCCAATTTGGAACTGATTAAACAATAGTAACAGCTGTTGACAGCTTAACTAGAATGTGATGGTGTAGATGTTATATCAGACAATACCAGACAGCCAGGCAAAATAAAAGGGGTGTGTGTAGAAGTGGAAAATTGCATAAATGACATTATCTTACAGTAACTAGTTTCATCCTATACCAGATGGATACGTGAATCCATTTAAATTCAGAGAAGAGGCAGCACAGAACAACAAAAGCACCTGATGAATAGCGACGAGGGGACGTACCAACTCAGTTACCTTTGCGACTATCTAAGATTTATGTTAAAGACAAACATTTCCCTCCCTTCTGGGAATTATCTATATTTTAATATTTTGACAAGTTCACTAATCTTTTGAACCATGTATTTTCGAACATCTTCAGTATTTCCTTCTCCTTCATTATTATAGGTTCTTGAGCACTACAGCCCATAGAAAGAAAATGTAATTAGCAACAAGAAGCTGCGAATGTTTTCGTAAATGTTTTGGTGTATACCTGTAATGGTTGATTTGTTTCTTTTCTTACGTTATCATAGGGTCACGAGCACTACAACCCACAAAAGAAGAACTACATATTCCTTAGAGGTAACGCCACAGAGGAACTCAGACCAAGAAATAGGAAGCGATAATTTCTTTGCCGGATAATATTCTGTTTGTGCGAGATAAGGATTTACAGAAAGGAACTGAAGACAATTCATCTCATTCTCTGGTATAGGTCGCCCCGGTCATCCGGGTACTTTGTACCGTTTGCCGTTGACAACAAACCAGACGTTTTGACTACCTATCAGTTTTACGCTCTACTCGCCCATATCCAAGGGATCGCGTCATGCTGTGTGCGCTGTGTAAGAGGCCTTTATTTACCTCTTTGGTTTGTGGTCAACGGCATGTGACGTAACTCCGGGGCGACCTATTTGTGACCTGCTCCTTTAAAACCAGGATGAAGTCAGAAAAAATATCTTTGATATATTTTTCCGTTCTTCAAAATAAATTCCTTCAAAATTTTGGAAACACATTTTACTTTTTGTCCTTCACAAATTAATATTTCATTTTGTATACAGTGTACTTAAAGACCTAGGAGAACAATATTGCCCATGACATCCCAATGAGGCATTTTATTCTGTCAAAGACTTCATACAAGCCTGGGGCCTTAGGTACACCATTTCCTTTATATCTAAAAGCCGTGTTTTCTTTACATTTTGGCATATTTAGGCCATTAGGTGACGAAAAAAGACCCTGTTCTACACAGGCTCGACCGACCCATTTTTTTTCCGTCACATTTTTGATGTCTTGTTTTGTTGAAAATGTTTTGAAATTTTTATCAGATTTTTGAATTGTTTTAATTTTTTGGGATTTTTATAGCTAACTCACAAAAATTCACTAAAATTGCCTGATTTTGGGGGGTGAAAAGGCACACAAAAAAACCACCAGACCGACAAACCCTACCTGAGGTTTTTTTTGTTTTTTCGTCGCCTTATGGCCTAATATCTGCATACTGGTCACGTTTGAAGGAGCCAGGTTGCAATACCCTTTGTATGGGGCATAGAGATGGAGCAGTTAGAAGATATAACTTTGTTGAGATAGGCATCTATCTGTATGATGACTGCTATGTGTCATGAGACTGAGTCACTTCTTATTATGCAGTCACAATGGAACATCTATGAGCATTCCTAATGTATATTTATTGGATATATAAACATGGATGGAGCTATATTTTTTACAACTTAAAATCTTCCTTTTCATTTCACTTCCTTTTCATTTCACTATGAATGAAAAGTCTTAGATTGTAATACGAATTTGTCAAAGGTTTACATATTAGGCCACTTAAAATTATTTATTAGATTCTCGTAGCACTGGGCGTTTTTGTTTTTATTTTTTACGGAATTGACACATAAATCGAGGGATAAGCGCCAGAAGGCCTTAACTCAGAAATGCTATTTTGAGATAATCAACTTTCAAATATTTGGGACTCATTACAATGCACTGTAGCACCCAACTTATAACTCTAATTTTAGTCAAATTAAGAGTGTTTATGAGGTATCTCTTTATAGTTCTGAATCTAGGTTATATGGATTATTTTTCTACCCAAATATCAATTTGCCCACAAATTTAGCTACGGCCTTCTGGTGCTCAACCCTCGAAATATGGTTGTTTTCTAGCAAAGTTTACATTGCCAGACCTTATCCCAAAAAGTGAGGAGGGAGGGCCCACGAGATTTTTTTTTTTTTAAGTGGCCTTATTATGATGCGCAACAAGGTTTATAACTAGTCCCAATAGGTACCGTATTGTAATAAGTGTATCTTCGCTACACGGTACCACAACTTCCCTATCTACATCAGCGTCGCCATGGTCAGATATGAAATTACTTTGTATTTCGTTCAGTGGTGTTCTTTTTCTCTTAAAATAGGCTCTTCTTCAGTACTGTCTGCTTACTATGAAATATGCCTTGTACCAAAGTCACCTTAAATTAAACAGTCATTAAGAATTTATTGTGCTTGTGTTATGCAAATTGTTTCATTTTTTTCTCAGAATCAAAGTGTAGCGACAGCTCGTAGTCTCTTCATATCATGTCCCTCTCGGTATTGTTTTGTTTTTGTGCACTAACTGGACGTTTATTCTTGTATGATGAATGGTTGATTTCTAAAGAAAATTTGCATGACAAAACATTCTGATGAAAGAGCTGGTATTATTTCAGTTTCTTTGATTACTCGCGAGTTAATTAGAGAAAAAGGCAGTCTGATATCATATGCATCGGATATATTAGGGGTTAGAGAACATTTGAAGAGTAGTTACATTCATGAATGGAACTTAGTTTGATGAAATAAACATTGACTGATGAAGTAAACATTGACTTGTAGTTGGCGACGTTTGTTAGTCTATAGCAAGTGGTGTGGCTATTATTATCAAGAGGTACAAGGGATAGTAATAGTTACATTAGGTCTAACTAGTATATAACCCAGTTTTGTAGAAGTTTGCTTCTGGTGCTAAAAGCCACATATTGTTCTATTGCCTCATTCTGATTAGTTGAGTAGATAGATAAGTCCTAACCAGCATGCTGTAGTAGATCAACAAATGTAGCTAATAGATAATTAAAGGAGATGTCCAGCGAGCACAACATTGTGCATTATATGTTAGAAAAATAATTCTTGATATATATGATCATTAAAAAAAAAGTTTGCTGTGATCGAAAGTCCCGGTATCAGTGACATCATAGTTATACAATGCACTTGCGCAAATTTGAGCACTAATAACCATGAAATCATTGATACCAAGACCGTCGATCACCACTCATGTTGACAGACGGCAATTTGTATTTGTTTTCATGATAAGTATCAGGCCCGTAAGAAGGGGGGGGCGATGGTGGCGATCCCCCTCCCCCCCTTTGAAAATCTTCGCCGGAAAATTTGTACACAGATGAAAATCTTCCCAAAATGCAATATTCTTTGCTACAAGCTTGTTTAGAGCCAAAATGTACCTCGATCGTGCAAAAAATAGGTGCAAATTCGAATGTCTTACGGGCCTGAGTATGATGTTTCTTTTTGTGCGATTTGGGCTCGGTAATTATTTTTCTAAAATATAATGGACAATGTTGTGTTTGCTGGACATCCTTTAAGCATTTAAATATTAAACAACCATCAAAAACACCGACTACCTATAGACGTTAGTGTTAGATGTGATTTTTCATTACCTGCATTCAATCATTGGGGCTTTTATTTCATGCACTGCTTCAATGGTCTGGCATGTCAAGTAACTCTGTTTAATCAATACAAGGATTTTGCCTGTCATAATAATTCTATAGTATGATCAGTTCCAAATTGGCGAAAAATATTCAGTTTTTGTCTCTCCGCTCGCAATTATGGCAACATGCATGCGGTTTGGGATGCACCCACACGTCACGCATATGCATTCATGCGCGGCCTGTGTTCTTCTGTATTCATTCGCTGCTGTAAGGAGGCTTCGCCAATAAGGAGCTGATCAAACTATATAACCATTCTAGACACCACTTCAGAGTTGAATACTGCATCTTTTATTTGAATATGCTATGGATGGTGGCGCCTCTGCTATACTGGAGAGTAGACACATGCCTGATGCTTGATGCAGTTATCCTATCTTGTACCCTGTGCATCACATGCATGGCGCGTGTGTACTGCCAAATCATATTGCAAAATACTTAATCATTTGAGGTGCACTGCATGGCTGCAAATGTGGATTTTCAAGAGGATTGATTTTAACCATTGTGTGATGCAGCATATCAAGAGGTACATCTTGCTTTACCTTTGACACAAATAAGATTGTTGCTCTATTTATATTTAAAGTGTAATTTGCCCTGTATCTCCAAATAGACTTGGTTGGCAAAGATGTACCTTTTCATTTGCTGCATCACATAATTATGACTTTATGAAGTATAGCGTTATTATAGGATATAGTCAGTTCCAAATTGGCGAGAAATGTGCGTTTTTTATTTTTCCGCTCGCAAAAGTAATCCAAGTCATATGCGCGCTATTTTGACATATGCAAGCGTCACGCATACGATTCATTCTGTGCCATGTTGTGCCATGCAAGCATTTTCTTCTGAATTCACTCGATGCTGTAAGCAGATTCGTCAATTTGGAACTAAATGAATTATCATATAAATTAAATATTACATTGAAAACAAGATTGCAAGTTGTATTTTAAACAAAGATTTCAGATTGCATTGAAACGAAGACTGTATTTGAAACAAGCAGCTGAAGGGGTTACTTGTTTTCCACTTTATTGTAGCGAAAAGGAAATGATGGTAGTTTGTTTTCCACATGATTGTGTTTTATGTCAAGACGTCACAGATTCCAAAAGTAAATCTCAACTCGCAATCTGACAATAAACTCTCTTTTTTTTCAAAATGAAAGCCAGGGATACTTGTAATTGCATGCTAAATACCATATTAATATACTTTGGCTAAATTATTGTTAGGTTAAAATGTTCCTGGAAGGGTTATATTGGAGCAAATTTACCCCCTTTCCCTGCTGAAAATAAATAGTGATTCAGTTGCTAAGTGTAACTGCAGTTTACTTCAAGTTAACTTATGATTCCAACAATTTCTAGCGAGCAATAATATAACTTCATTTTTCGAAAGTTATGAGGTTTTTCCCTTACCTCAAAGCATTCCTGGTATCACTAAGTACCACAATCAGTTGAAATAACCTTTTGTAGCCATTTTTTGGAATCAAATCACAAATGGACCAGCCTAGCAAGGGCAAGTTATATTGATATTGAACATATTTAAGTATTTATAGCCCTGAGTCGGTCTCGGGAGGGCAAATGTTATTATTATCCTTACTGCTGGTGGAAGCTTGATATCTCGGCGATCTCACTATTTTAACAATTACAATAGATGGTTTGCTTTGGTAGAAGTTAAGCAAATCACAATTTATTGACCTTAACCATAATACATATGTAGATGTTATAGCGCTAATGTTTTGTATGAAATATTAAGACCACCTCTATGTATAATATTTACTGTGAAAGTAATGATACATAGGTGAATAAACATACAATGGAATTGACTTGAATATTGTTCTTTGGTAAATCTTTGTGGGATAACGTTTTTTTCACAACATCTTCCTCTTGTGGAGTGATATGTTTATATTTCCTTGTAGGAGTTGAAATTAGTTGATTTGGTCATTAAATGCAAAATACTAAAACCACAAGTTTTGATCCCTGATCCATTTGTTTTTTCTTCAGAAATTGACTTACTTGGCATGAAAATAATTATCATGAATCTTTTAATACAGGGTGTCCCAAAAGTGTTGATACCTTTTTAAATCTTTATATTTCTTTTAAATTAATTCGCAGTGTAAAACGAAACACATATTTGCACAGAGTATCGTGATTTATGTGGCCAAACCTGTCAGCATGTGTTTTTTATAAAGGGGCCTCAGAAAGAGGGTCAAGCTTGGTATCAAAAGTTATGATTTGTCCAAATTTTTCAATTTGGTATTGCAAATTATTTTAAGAGAGATACCAAGCTTGTTGGGACACACTGTATGACATATTTTATAGGGACTTCAGTAATAAATACTTCTCAAATAAAATGAGTAGAAATTCACTCCCAAAGAGTGAGTTATCTTAAAGGTGTATGTTCTGATCACTCTTTTGGGGCAATTTTTTTCTTTTTCACATCAAGATATTTTGATATCAGAAGAATCCCCATATTTTTCTCTTTATGTCTGTAAAATCTTAGGGGCCAGAAATGTTCCATTTAGAAATTATAGGCTAAAATGTGGTGAATTACTGTCTAAGGTGGTTAACCACTCGCCAGTTTGTGTACTACTCAATGGGCACATTTCTTGTGACCTTGTGCTTCTAAAATAAGATCCATTGGAGTTATGCGACTCAAACTTTGGAATGCGACAATTTAAAGGATGACCTTTCATGTAGAATAGAAAACATCAAGTTGAAAATCGGGCCAGCAATCAGAACATCTACCTTTAAAAACACCACCAGAGTATATTTTGGGGCTATTTATTATCTTAAGATTATAAGATACCAAACCATGCAAATCCAATGTTTCTAGCAAATGAGATATCATGCCCCTTTCTGAAAATATCTCATACTCCCTTAACCTTTAAAGCAATATGATATATTCAGTGTGTACCAACATGCCATTCTGAACATTTTAAACATATAGGCTACCGTTTTAAACCATTATGCTATCTTCAGTAGATAGCAACATACCATAAAGTAGTATGCTAATCTCCAGTAGGCTAGCAACACATATGCCTATCAAATTTACAGACATCCCCTAAAAACAATAGATGTGTCCTGTGACGTAATGCCCTACGGTATGCCTGCCTGTGCACCTTCATGTAATGTGCTTTGTATATTAAATTCACACTTGATTGATCATTACTTACGGTGTAGAATAGTGCAGTAGTCATGGTCTGCATCCCTAGCACAATGAGAGACCAGGTATTAAACATGGTTGCCCGGCAGTATGCGTACGCACCATAAGGGCAGGTGCTTTTAAAATTGGTGCTCAGTGATGAGTATTTTGCTTTAGAATAGTATGTATGATGCAGTCATGGACTAGTACCTCTAGCATGTTTTTAAACCAGGCGCTAATCAATCTGTAAACCCTACTGTTAAACCCTACTGTTGTAAACAACGGTCACATCATTGATAGTGCTGATCAATTGAGACATACCCCTCAAAATAATAGGCAATCTTCAATTAGGCAACAAGATGTGTTGGTCAATATTTACACATGTTGTTTTAAGGCAATATAAGCTAACTTCAGTAGATTTATGAACAATTTCTTCAGAATATATAACAACATAAGTCCACACATGATACAATATTAAAAGCAATATGCTATTTTCAGTTAATAGCAATATGCGATGTTATCAATATTTACACATACCCCTTAAAAGTAATATTTTATCTAGCTCATCAATTTCAACACATTTCTCTGAAAAGCAAGATGCTATCTTCGGTAGCAATACCGTATGCTATATTCAGTAGATAGCAACATGGTTTGATGATCAGTTTTACACAGCCCTTGAAAATAATATACTATCTTCAGTAGATAGCAATATGCCTTACTAATCAGATTTACAAATACCCCTCTTAGCAATAGGCCTATTATAGGCCTATGCTATCTTCAATAGCAAGCAACTTATCACAAAGATCAATTTTACATACCCAAAAGTAGCATACGCTATCTTCAATAGGAGCATGCCATGATTATGTTTTTTGCACCTACCATTTGCCAACTTCAGCCGACAGCAAACCATGCTGATCAGTGTATACACATACCCTTTGAAAACCAATACTATCTTCATAGCTACATGAGATGGTCATACATTTTTACATACACCTCAGAAGCAAAATGCCATCTTCAGAAGATAGCCACATGTTAGCTGATTAAGCTTACACCTACCCATTAAAAGCAATGCATTCAGCAACACTAGATGTCATGTTGATACATTTATCAATTAGACATGGCCCTTAAATACAGTATACTATCTTTCTTTGGTATACAGGGTGGTCCAAAAAAAACTATACCCAACTTTGGAGGCCATTTTCTCCTAGATGATAAAATATTTTAGTAATTTGGTTTGCATATTATTAAAGCATATGTCGTTGAGCATTATTGGTGAAAATAGGGAAGATATTACATTAATATTTTTTGAGATATTGCTATTTTTAGCGAGTATGTGTAAAAATGGCTTTTCCACGGGAGCTGTCAATGCATCAACATGATATGCACTTTTATGACAATATGATATGACACAATAATGTAATGACCCAAGACCCATTATTAAACTTAATCCTTAACTGCTTATAATGGGTCTTGGGTCATTACATTATTGTGTCATATCATATTGTCATAAAAGTGCATATCATGTTGATGCATTGACAGCTCCCGTGGAAAAGCCATTTTTACACATACTCGCTAAAAATAGCAATATCTCAAAAAATATTAATGTAATATCTTTCCTATTTTCACCAATAATGCTCAACGATATATGCTTTAATAATATGCAAACCAAATTACTAAAATATTTTACCATCTAGGAGAAAATGGCCTCCAAAGTTGGGTATAGTTTTTTTTGGACCACCCTGTAGGTAGCAACATGCCATGTTGATTTCCTTGAAAGTAAAATGCAAGTCAGTCAGTATAGCATAACAAGGTCTTTTTTG